>RJWM01003912.1:86042-107621 GCA_004363535.1 Dasyprocta punctata | reverse complement strand
GAACAGGAAGAGACTTTCAGATAACTGAAGCATATAGAACTCCAGCTAAACTTGACCAAAACAGGCCTACACCCAGACACATAATAATCAAGATTCCAGAAATTCAACACAAAAACAAATATTAAAAGCTATTAGAGAAAAGGGATAGATTGCGTACAAAGGAATGCCCATCAGAATCACGACAGACTTCTCAACACAAATCATCAGGTCAAGAAGAGCTTGGAGTGAAATATTTCAAGCCCTGAAGGAAAATAACTTCCAACCCAGATTAATGTACCCTGCAAAATTATCTTTTAAAATCAACAGAGAAACAAGATATTTCCATGATAACAACTAAAGGAATTCATGACAACCAAGTCAACCCTACAAAGAATACTGAAGGACATTCTAGAGAGAGATAAAGAAGTCCACTGCTCCAGAAAAAGTGACAGAGAGATACCACCGAGCAGCGCAGACAAATGAATAATCCATCAATGGGATTTAAGTCCAGTATTGTTTTCAATGAACTGTTTAGTTTAATCATATTCTACCTCGACCAGCCTATCTTTATCATAAATGATGACAAAGACAGCTATTGTAAAGATAGCAAAATTTATAAGGGTAGCCTTCAGTGATATATGACCACCTTGCTTCAAAACCAGGTATCACTTTTGCTGCTCTATTCTGAGGGATTTTAACCTATCTTAGTATGATTGTGTTGTAACAAACGATATAGGCAACTGCCTTGAAGCTAACATGAGGCATCATAGAAATCAATGTTGCATTACTATGTATTGCCTCCATTACCTTACTTGTTATTGGTTTTATTCAGTATTATTTCGTTCGAATATATTTGGCCAATTGGTAAGGGCATTTAGTTTGAAGACAATAAGAGGTATTACAAGGGGAACCGAGGAAGGAAGGTATGGAAAAAAAGACACAGTCTTATATAAGGGTATTCATAAGATAGCTTAAAAGTCTATACTACTAAATGCATTAACTGGTGAGAGAGAACAGTTGATATTCATAAGATCAGATCAACCCTACATGTCTTTACCTGTCAATCTGAACAGTCCCCTTAAGTGTAACAATATACAGTGTTGCAACCACTGTAAAATTCCAACCATCTAAATTCCTAAACCTATAATTTTACAGTATCGGATATGTTGTTGTTGTTTGTTAATCTCTTTAGTTTTTTGTTTCTCTTATGTACGACCATTCTTTTACCCTTTATTGGTTTCACTCTGAACTATTTCGCTTGATCATATTAGATCTGGTGTTATGGATAGTTATTTCAATGATAACAAGAGGTATTCTAAGGGGAAAGGAAGGAAGGAAGGGAAAAGGAAAAAGACATAAATTTATAAATATGCATAAATAAGACAGTTAAAAACTGTATTATTAAATACAATAGCTATTGGAAAAGAAAAATTAATACACTTGAATTGATAAATCTTACATGTCTATATCTGTCAATATGATCAACCCCTATGAAGGTAATGATATGCAATATTGTAACTACTGTCAAACTACAACCACCTCAGTGTGTAAACCTACAATGTTATCGTATCAGACCTGTTGTTGTTGTTTGTCTGTCTTTTTTGATTTTTGTTTCTATCTTCTGTATCTATTTTCTCTTAAATAAAAAAAATGATATATTGGTGATGAAAACCAAATCAAAGCAAGAATATTTATTTAAGTCTTGTAAATAGCTTATAAACATCACCTGGAACTAATTTTATACAAAATGCTTAATAATTTAACATAAAAAACAAAATTTCATGGTGTGGAATTTTCTGCTGATGGCACCATGTTGACCTCAGAAAGTTTTGAGTTTTGGAGCATTTTGGATTTGGACTTTTGAATTACAGATGCTTAACTTGTATTAAAAGTTTTTGCACTGAGGGAAGAACCATAACAATATACTCTTTTTCAAAAATCCAGAATCAACCCAGGTAATTAAAAATAAAGTAAGGCATAAAATTATTTAAAGTAAATACTGGCAAAAGAATAGTTGCTATGGAGAAATTAAAATGACAAAATACAATTAAGGATAAAAGTACTAACAGAAGATAAAGATGGATATTTTACAGTAATTAAATGTAAAATTCATTAAAGCTTTATATGGTCATGAATATTTATGCTTTTCACAACTTACCTTTCAAATCAAAATCTTATAAAAATACAAGAAAAAATTGATGATTCTACAACCACAGCGAGAAATTTTAACATGTGCATCATTTAAAAATTAATTAACAAAGATGTACAGAATTCGCAATGCATAATTAAATTGTTTGATCTGTAAATTGTTGTAGATTTGTGTGCCCAGAAAATAGAATGCAAGATCTTTTCACACACATGGAACGTTCACAAATTTATGATACATTAGGAAATAAAAGAAATGGTGACAAATTTTCTAAGCAGAAGTGATACAGATCATTTTAAACAACTGAAATCCAATAAAATGATATTGAAATCCTATAAAATAAAATCCAATTAAATTCAGAGTTAACATGAAAAGATCAGCAACCAACAGCTAATAAAGAAGATCAGCAGCAGAAGGTCCAGAACATCAACAGAATAGCTTGTCTTTGAAATAACTTTTGAATTAAAGAAGAAATAAAGAGGAAGCAAAAAATAACTAAAAAAGAACTATGCAACAGTCTTAAACATCTCAGTGTGGGATAGATTTCTAAGTAAATGCAAGGTCATTTTAGGAAGTAGAAAGAAGAAAAGGCGGGCAGATGAATGTTAGATGAACATGTCTGTTTCATAGCCAAACTGATGGCTGGAAATAAAGTACCTTTGTCAGAATCCATTTTTCATAAAAACTGAATTAGTTTCAAACTCTAGGAGCTAACCTAAAACAAAATAAACCAAGGAGAGAAGATTGGAATTAATGCAAATTAAGACAGATCCTAGCAACTTTAACCTGGAAAGTCAGACATTTTGTGATTCAAAAGAAAATATGAACCAAACTATAGAATGCTTTGAAAATAACAATAATAAAAACATAGCATCCATGACTATGGGATGCAGTTGAAACAATACTTAGAAAGATTCACACCGTAAACACCTATAGTAATAAAAATGTTTACAAATTAGAAGTAAGTCAATCATCAGATTTAATTCTTGGGAAGAAAATAGCAAAAATCAATGCAAAGATAGAAAAAATACAAATTGAAACAAAAATAATGATTTTGACAATAGCAAATATGTTAGCATTATCAATAAAATAGAAAGCTGATTTAAATAGACTAATACAGTATACAAGTAAAGGTCAGAAAATTTAATCAAGAAAAAAATACATATATATAGAATCAGGAATGGCTTGAACAAGAATGCAGAAATGGGATTATCTCTGCTTCCATTTTGTGGAAGGTTTTGCAATGGTTGATACATTGTGTCAACTTGAGAAGTCTAGAAGCTTAACTGACTTTGTAGTTCTACATCATATGGTGTGGAGGACATGCCCTTACCCTCTAGGATGTTGTTCATTGTGTCAACTTGAGAAGTTTAGAAGTTTAACTAAGCGATTCAGCAAGAGGTCAAGGTTCTCACTTCGTAAACATCCTGAGCCTGTGCAAGAGGAGGGCACAGAGATGCTGTGAGTGCTACACCCATCCAACAGTGTGTAGCCCATATACAATATAAGGGAGAAAAAGAGGCTTTCTCCTCACTTTTACTCTTGTTACTTTTGCTGTCTTCTGCCGCCTTGAGCAGTTGCCCCCGTGCCATGGCCCTGTGCAGCCACCTGATTACTGACTGAAACCTCCACAAACTGTGAACTAAATAAACCTTTCCTTCCTTAATTTGGGGTGTTGGGTATTTTGTCCCAACAACAAGACAAAAGTAACCAAGACAGGCTCCTATGTACAAACTAAAAGAATAGATGCAGTGCTCCCAGTCTCCAGAGTGAGGTGCTCAGTAACTCTGAAACAAATTTCTCATTCACAGCCGAATACCAAAGAGAAGCTTTGAAAAGGTTGAACCGTTGAATAGCAATGAATGTTGACTCACTGTTAGTGAACCCCACTCTATTTCTTTTGCAGTCTAGGACACATAGTAGTCTGGTACCTGACTCATTGTTGAAAAGAGGCTCCAGTGCCAAAGTTGTGAATTTATTGCTTTCTTATTAACAGTAGATTAAATTGCATGATACAGTACCTCCAGGTCAGCTGGGAAACCTGCAGTAGAAATGACATGATTTTGTCATCTATCAAAGGATTTCATCTATATTGGTCTTATAGAGCTGCTGTTATGAATTATGACATACTGGATAATTAAAACAGCAGAAACCTATTCTTTCTGGATGCTAGATGTCTGGAATCAAGGTGTTCATCTAGCCATGTTCTCTCTGCGTCTCCAAGGAGAATCCTTTCTTGCCTCTTCCTGACTTTTGGCTGTCAATGGACAATATATGATACAATCTATATGAATATAGATAGCTATGCTTTTTCCTTAAAGCTGCTTTGATAAAGTACTTGACATAAATTTTGGCAGCTTAATACAACAGATATTTATTCTATTACAGTTCTGGCAGCTAAAATCAAGATCTAAAATCAAGGAATCCATAGGATGCGTTCCTTCTAAAGACGTTAGGAGAGGGTCTTTTCTTGGCTCTTTCTAGCTTCATGTGTTGCCAGCATTCCTTGGTATTCCTTGCCTTGCAGTTACATCAGTCCAATCTGCCTCAGTCGTCATGTGTTGTTCCCTCACTCTCCCACATGTGTCTTTCTGTCGTCACTTCTTGCAGCAACACCAGTCAGACTGCACTAGGATCCACCCTAATGACCTCATCTCCAGTGAATTCTCTTCCAAAGACTCTATTCCTAAAAAAATTCACATTTACAAGTACCAGGAGTTAGGACTTCATCACGTATTTTGGGGGGACACATCTCAAACCATAACACTACCCACGTGAGCGTCTATCAGGGCATAAAACTAATGAAAACAAGTTTGAGATGTATGTGCATGGGAAGATCATGTGACCAGTTCAGGATGAGGCTGTACCTTAATCTAGAGAGGTGGCTCTGAGAGCCCCATAGCAATCTCTGGAAAGCACACAAAGTCTTCCCAAGTCAAAGAGTTTGCTTAAAATGACTGCCGCAACCAAAGAAAACAAGTACTATGTTACTGCTGTGTCTTCCAAGGATGACAGGAAACAAGATTTCTAAGAGTCATCGGGAAAAATATGGGTCTAGTGGCAAGGAAGAACTCAACCTATGGAATTAAGCTTACATGTAGCGTGTCAAAATGACAACATTGTTTTACGTGTAAACTATGAGTCCTGTTTTTTTCAGTGCTATGGCACCATATGCTATTTTACCAGATTGACGCAAGACAATGTTGAAATCTTGTAGAACTTTGTAATCCTTGAAGAAATTGTAAACACATCCCCAAAACTGGCTCAGTCTTTACATGCTTTTTAAAAAAATGAAAAAAAATTAAAAGCAAATTATCTTTAACTGGAAAACTAAAAGTACTGAAATGGTGAGTATAATACACAAAAATGTCTAGTCCCTTAAAATCTTAGACTGACTAAATGAGTAACCTCCCTTGTCTGTAGGCAGCACATCGTGATGCAGAAACACCAACTGAGATTATGTAGCCTCTGATTTCACAATCAGTAAAACACCCACTCCGGAGTCTTCCAATAATCCATTCAGTTACTCAGTCAACATTTCTGTCTCTCGCAGACCCCAAAATGTTTTAAATCTTTTACTAGTATGTTTATAAGAGCAAACATAACCCATGTTAAGACGGTTAGATAGGAAGATGAAAAGCTTCTAGCCTAAGAAACTTTGACAACCAAGTTTTATGTCTACAAACAACCATCTAATGATGTGTAAATAATTCTGGAGCAGAAGGAAAATAGTGTGATATCCACTGTTTCTGTGTGAAAACTCCTTTCTCAATCATATACTATACCCTTTCATTATAAAAGTCATGAGTGCTTGCAAAAAGTTTTAAAAAGTAGTACATTTGCCCTCATGTAATAGCCCTAAGAAACTTCCAGTATTCATAATGCACTTGTGCTCCTTGCCTACCTACAGAAACACTGAGGATTAATTCTAGTCCTCTGCTCTAGATTGGCCCAGGTTGACAGCTTGGAAACTTATCAAGATAGGCACGTGGCACAGAAATATTTCCTCGAAGCGCTCTCATTTCCTAGTGGATATGTTTCCTTGTAACCCAGGACCCATCAATGATTCAGCGAACTGTGGTTTCAAAATGATTAATATGTAAGGGTTGTAACAAATGTGAGTCAGATGAAGGGGAAAACGATGAGGAAATAAAGATACTATAAAGAAGTATGCCACAAATCTGTGGATGTGGTTAGTCAGTGAATAAGAATATAATGAAATATACAGCCCTAGTCATTCACATTTCCTTCTCCTCTAGCAAATGAGGATTACTAACTTCAGAGGACTCGTGTGATGAATCAGAAGTGAAAATTCCAGTGAATTTTACTTTCTGTTACCTTAACCAGCATTTGCTGAACTCTCAATACATGGCAGAAATTGTACAAGGTGTACAATTAGATAGATGATAGATCAATCAATAGATAGATGGATACATATACTCAATACTCAAAGAAATGCCAATTCAGAAGAGATTTCAGACCAATAAATATCTCTTACTAATGTTCCAACAACAGGAACAGAATATAGATTTTGAAACTCAAGAAATTTGTGCCCACGTTATTGAATTGGATTTGTCCTTGATATAATTACGGCACATGATGTTAACTTTTTTTCTGTGAAGCAAAAAATATTTAGGTTTTCAGTCCTTAAGGAATAACATACTAAAAATTAGTAGCATGAATTTAATACACTCTCACTTTGTTCTTCTCTAAAATGATGGAATATGGACAAAAAAGAAAACCACACCTTCTATAAAAGTTGTTTGGCATAGTAAAGATGGAAAATTTATAGGTAAATACATTCAACTCTTTAGGTGCATAAGACCCTAGATTATTCACCAGCATGATGAATTCTATCTCCCATTTTAAGGTTGGCACACAGAAAACCATAATTTTTCCCTGAATTAGAGAACTGCTAAAACTATTATTTTTAACACAATCACTATTTCTTTACTCAGTATGAATATCTTACTGTGTGATATCTTCTTTACAATAGGTCCTCAGGCCAAATGTGGTGGTACACACCTATAATCCTGGCACTTGGGAGGCTGAGGCAAGAGGATCGCCATGAGTTCAAGGCCAGGCTGGGCTACAAAGTGAGTTCAAGACAGGTCTGAACCACATAGTGAAAACCTGTCTCAAAAAGACAATTAAAAAGCAATAGGTCCTCAGTAAAGGCTGGTTGAGTTGAGTAGAAGTCCAGTACTAAGTCTTCATATGACTATAACAATAATTGACACTTTGAACAGTGCCAGATTGCTTGTTTCTCACATGAAATAAAACGTAGCTTTTCAGAGGTTTTCACTTATTTCATTTGTTCATTGATTACATTTGTTCCTTTTGTTAATTATTTGTTCATTCAACTCACTAAGTGCCTACGCTGCAAAATTCTGTGCTGTGTTTTGTAGGAAGGAAAAAGACAAGTCATACAAAGATCCTGTCCTCAGAGTCCTCGGTTAGATAACACATCTATACTATTTACATAAATATGTCAGTGCCATAAGAAAGATACAAACATGAACTGTCAATTATGGTGGCTATTGGCCATATGTGCCACTGAGTACATTAAACGTGGCTTATCCAAATTGAGAGGTGCAGAAAATGTAAAGTATATGATGGATTTCAAAGACTTAATACCAAAAATTATGTAAAATAGTTTAAAGTTTTTATATTTATTACCTGTTGAAATTATACTATATGGGATAAATAAAAAGTTTGAACAAAATATTTAATTTACTTAATTGAATTAAATATGAAAATTACTCACATTTGTTTCTTTTTAACATTTCAATGTGACTACTAGTAAATGTAAAATAGCACTAATATGGATAAGGGACTATAGATGTTGGGAGATCTTAGTGATTATCTACAGCATTGAAAAGTTGGAAATAAGAGATTAAAAAAGGCCAATAGAAATAGAAGAGAAGACTTTTGAGCTGAGCTACTTTGTAAAGCTTAGACATATGAGAACGGCAAGTAGAATTTCCAGGAGGAACAAACCTGACTTTGAGGCATCCCTGGCCACTTCAGGCAACCTGCTAGAGATCTAATTTTGCCCCATTTAAGGAACCCCAGATTGACTCCAACATACTTCCCAATTTCCACTTATCTACGTGCTTTCCCAGTTTCAAAACACTTTCATTAAGCCACATTTCACATTCTGTTTTTATATTAGCACTATAATCTCTGTGGCATGAATATTCCCCTCATTTTAAATTTCATAAAACACTGCAGTCATAGTCTAGCTAAGTGAAAGAACTATGATTAAAAAACATTTCTGAGTATTTTTCCTTAGGCTCTTTGTGGTGTATCACACTGTTTCCTTCCCATAGTATACTACTTTCCAATATTCCAGGAGTCTTCCAGGTAAAGTCCACCTCAGGTCTAGGCATCTGTGGAGAACCCCCAAATGCAGCCAGTCTTGTGGTAGCACCAGCTGCCCTGAAACAAATTCAAGCTTCAGGGATCTAAGACAAGTGTGCCCAAGAAATTAAAGGGAAAGGAAAATTAAAAGGAAAATTAAAAAAAAGGAAAAAGGAGTTACACACAAAGCTGTGTGTTCAGCACATTATATGCCCTACTTATTTAAATTTCACAGGAACCTTTGGGAATAAATATTAAGCTGCTTCAGTGTTGAAGATTCCCCCACAACCTCATAATAATGGCATTAACTGGTTAGCTACTGTACTCAAAGTCTCACTAAGTTCTCCTAGGCTCCCATATTCTTTGTGGCAGGTAATCCTTAGAATTCCCTAAAAATTAATCATATAAGTTATAGGCTATAGTTTCATAGTCTAAAATGGCAACTATTCCATTGATTTTGAGCATAACAATAGCATCACCTCATACTTACTGAGTGCTGTTAATGAAACAATATGCAAGTATTTTATATGATGCATGTAACCACGCCGTGAGGAAGATTTCATTATTTTTCCCATTTTATAGATAAGCAGACAATTTTGAAAAGATTAAGTGACCTGCATAACACCAGGCAATGGTAAATGACAGTTAAGCTCCAAACCTTTGACTATCTATATCCAAATCCCCATACCAAAATGCTATTATGGTATGTCAATTTACAATTTCCTCATTGCCCTGGGAAGCTTGAGACCCATTTAAATACCCATACCAACTTGAACATGCAGGGATGCTGCTCCATGATGTCAAGGGAGTTGAGCAGCTAGTTTTTCTCTCCCCAGTATTTTGGTGGACAAAGTGGTTCTGGATCACCTTTACCATTTACTGGAAGGTTTTTTATTTAAACCTTGGATTACTCCACTTTCTGTTGCTATAACAAAACACCTTAACCTGGGTGGTTTGCAAAGAAAAAGAAATTTATTTAATTCACAAATCAGGAAGCTGAAAATCCAAGATCAGGCAGCATTGATTCAGCTTCTGATGTATCCTTCCTGATGGACAGCATGATGATGGGAGGGCGTGCAAGTGTAGACTGCATGGTGTGACAAGAAGCCAGATAGCAAGAAGGAGTCAGTCGTGCTCTTTGTACAACAAACAACCCACTCTCAGAACTAACCAGGTTCTGACAAAAGCTATGTCAATTCCTCCTGAGGGCAGTGACCCAAAAGACGTAATTACCTTGGACTAAGTCCTACTTCATAAATATTCTACCACCATCCAGGCTTACCACACTGAGGACCACAATCCCAACATATGCACCCTTAGGGAACACACACAAACCATATTCAACCTAGAGCTGCCCTCACCGTGAGGACTTTGGAATGAGGCCATATAGATTATTTTAATACTTGTTCTGAAAATGATTTGCAACCATATAGGTAAGGCCTCTAAGACTATGCTTATCCACATACAAAGAAAGCAAGAGAGCAGCTGCAGACTATGTGACAGGTTAGTGACAAAGGAATAATTAGATTGCTCAGCCCCAAGTTACTGGCCTGCTGTCCAGCCAACAGTTTGATATTGTTTCCTCCCAGATCATAACGCAACACCTCTGTGTCTGATCCACCATATGCTAGACAATTCTGACAGTTTGCTGTGGTTTCATGCCCCAACTATTCCTGTATTACCATCAACCCTGATGATTGCATAGGCAATGAATTTTGTGGTAATGATATGTTCCAGACCTAGGATCGTATAAGTAATTCACACCATCCCCATGTGTGGGTTGTGACTTCATGGACTAGCAGGGGAGTTATCAGACTTTATAGGATTCTACACATGTTTTGCTGACTCAGAAATGGATGTAAAATATAGAATGACACGCTGGGACAGAGCAGGGTTTTTTAAACTCCTTCAGGGAATCTTTGTTCCTAAATCAATAACTGGATGTTACATATTTATGTGCAAGTAGATGCTTGCATATATATGTGTGTGTTTGAGTGTACAAAATGCACTGATTTGGTTGATAGGGTAAATCATTTGAAAATCACTCTAGAATAATCCCACACAATTACTTATATGATATTAAAATAATGCTGTTTCCATAATGCTCTTTATTTGACTTAACTTTCACATATCATTAAGCCTTAAAAAAATAGTATAGCCTTAGTGAAATTTATGACTACATCTGGCTTCTTTCCCTATATATGAGATACACATAACTGCAAGTTACATTTACTTGGTCTTCCATGGAACTAAACATTTACCAGTACTTTGACAGATCAGACCACTTTTCTAAAGCAAATGAATGATACAGATTACTTAAGCATGTCTTACAATAAAATAATAATTGTTTTACTTTAATAAGGATAATTTATATTTATCAAGTGCTTATTAAAACCAAGCACTGTGAGAGGCACTTTGCAGGCTCCTCAAAATAACTTTAGGTTGTATATGTCATTCCTAGTCCAATATTACAAACAAGAAAACAGGGACCTTGTAAACAGGAGTATTTACCCACAAAATCAAGTTCTCTTACTCCAAAGAACAGTCTTTAAATCTCTATGCAAAATATTAAAGATGGTCAACAGCATGATATTTACTCTCCTGGAGACTAAATAAAAGAATCTGGAATTACAGATTTAAAATATTTTAAAATACAATCAAAGGAATAAATTCTATTTGATTATGAGGTAAACACCACCTTGAAGACTCACGGATGAAAGTATAGCCTAATGTAAGCACAGTCACCTGGTTCCAAACAAGACAAAGAACCATCACATTGGCCACTAAATTCAAGGCTCAGATCTTATGTCACAGTCTGAAAAGGCTTCTCCTATAAATGATAGCTGAATGAGTTTATCAGCTGCATGTGCCCAGAACTACATTAAATATAATATGACTTGTTTGCATACAATGGTATATAACAAACTAAAGCATACACACCAAAAATTAGGGTCACCAAATTAAAATACACATTATCCTGAGAGTTTCTGAGTGTGGTTCTAGCTACAACTAGTCTACAAACACCTGCTGAGTTTCAGTCACCTTTTGGAAGAAAAAAGTGAACGTGCAAATAACCTCCAAGTAGCTCTGTGAGAACTGAGGCAGCACATGTGAGGGAATTTGTGCTCGTGTTCAAACGTATATGTGTGCACTTAATTTGCTCGTATTTGCAATCATAGCAATTTATGACCGCTTTCTCCAGTCTAAGACTAAGAAATGTGACCATTCACCTGAGAAATCTGCAGCACAAATGTGATCCAAATATTGGACAGTATTAATTCTGCTGTCCTACTAACATGTAAGACTTCCTATTTGAAAAAAACCAATTAAATCAGAGTTCATTGTTCATAGTCCTTTCCAAGTTTCTCTCAGTGAAAACAGCTCCAAACTAAATTATACAAAATTTTAAACATTCTTATTTACCTCCAATAAATGTCTTCCCAGGAGTCCTTAGGTAACATACATAGAACATAGTTCTGTTTCTTTTTGCTTTCCCAAATAGTTTCATATACATGGATTCTACTGTGTTGCTTCCCAATGTTAATTCTTTAAATTGCTAATGAGTATGTTACTAACATAAAATAAATGCATTACATTTTCTCTGCACTGTATCAAGAGTCAGTGCACTACTGTTCATTCCTAAGGGCAATTTTATATTTAGAATTGGACACATTTTCTAGAATTCTGCCAAAGCATTCCACTTAGGCTCCTGCAATGGAAAAGAAAAGATAGTAGAAACTCTTCTGCCTTAATTTCCTGACCCTTCTGGCTCCAGTCTGGAGAGGTCCATATAAATAGGTCTGAATTCTCAAAGGATTTTACCATTGCCATGTTTCTAATTCCTTTTCTTTATGTCATGATTTGGCCTCCCCTATTAGAGAACTGAGCCACGCAAAATAAAATACTCTTTCTCATTCAGTTTCTACATCTTTTATATGATTTTAAAACAGCAGCCCTCTTTAAAATAATAGCTGTTAAGTGATTTCTCCAAGTCATTTTATCGTACTGAGAGATTTTTCCCAGAGATCACAGGTATATTTCTCTAAACAGGCTATTTGATGTAATCTTCACACTGACTTCAAAAAACTGGGATGCATATTATGAAATCATGCTTTTATTGTCATTATCAAAACCCATTGAAAAAAAGATGGACCAGCACGTATTTTTTTTTATTAATTTCAGGATTCAAGCAATAGCACCAAAATAATTGCCTAGTATTTCATCAATTAATGTGCTTATCCAACAAATATTACTTAGAAGATTAGTATATCACATGACTGATGCAGTGTCCTGCAAACAGCAAAATAAATTAAAATTTTTTCTCTTCTAGAGTTACATAGAATAAAAATTGATGTGTAATATATAAATATAGTGAAGTGTTACAAGTATTGTAATTGTAATTTATCTTCAAGAACAAGGACATCCAAAAGGAGAGAATAATCAGTCCTAACTTTGGAAGGAAAAATATTATACAAATGTAATAGAAAATGAAAATCAGGCAAACATCTAGCCACATTTCCTTTGATTAGGAGGAAAACGAGAACTTGATATGTCTAGGATAGGAAAAAAAGCATAATTTCAAAATTTTTGCCAATTCTTATGTAAGTTATTAAACAATAACTATTATCAATTAATACTATTAGTCTAATTTCTTATGCCTGGGCAAGCTACCTTGTGGAATCCAATATAAAAGAAAAAGAATTGAATGTGTTATACAGGATTAAATAAGGTGTTGTGGGAAGATGATATTGACTTGAAGAAAATGTTTCTCTGTTTTTAAAAACACTAGACTGAGCTATCTCTGAGAATGAAATGTAAACATTCATGTATGTGTGCGCACGCATGTGTATGTCTGTGTGTGTGTCTGTGAGTGTGTTCTATTTCGAAATGCCCATAGAAAACTAGAGGGATTGAAGAAGAAAGAGGGAGGAAGGCATATCTTTATCACAAGCTAGCAGAAAAACCCCTGAAGTGTGTAAGGACTGGGAGGTAGGATTATCTCATATGGTAATGTAGGCTGTGTAATGTAAAACTCGAGGGCTTGCTTTTCATAATTTGATATCTTTAAAGAGATGAAAGTTATTACTGTCAACCTAGAATTCTATATGCAATGGAAATACTTTTCAAAATGAAGGCAAAATAAAGATTGTTGGAACAAACAAAAACTCAAATAACATATCACCAACAGACCTGCACTACAAGAAGTTCTTCAGTCAGAAGGAAAAATGATAACCAGATGGAAATATGGATTTACACAAAGGAAAAAAGCACTAGAAATGGTAAACATGTGAGTAAACATAAAGAACATTTTATCTCTCTAAAAGATAAATAATTGTTCAAAACAAAATAATAATAATGTATCATGGACCTTATACAAAACATCACAAAGGATGAGAGGCAAACATGGACAAATATTGTCACAAGGTTTTTTCACTACATATGAAATTGTGTAATATTATTTAAAGGTAAACTGTGATAGATGTGTATTATAAATCCTACTACAACTTCCAAAACTATGAAATAATGAGTTATTACCAATAAACCAATAGTAGACAAAATATGCTCACATAAAATACTCAAAATCAAAATAAAGCAAGAAAAGAGTAAAGGGAGAAAAAATGTGATAGAAGATCAACAGAAGACAAATACAATGATGGTAGACTTAAACCACAACCACATCACTTTAAACGTAAATGGTCTAAATATTGAAATTAAATGACAGATCTTACCAGACTGGGTAAGAAGGTAAAACCTAACTATGTACTATTTCCAAGAATCTCATTTCAGATATATACTTGGATAAGCTAAAGTAAAAAGTGAGAAAAGTGTATACTATGCAAATACTAAGCACAAGAAAGCTGAAGTGATCTTATTATCAGAAAAAGTAGACTTCAGAATAAGAAATATTATGAAAGATAAAGAGAGGTATTTAATGATGACAAAAGTGTCAAAAGGGCATAAATGTGCTTGCATCTAAAACCAGTATTTGAAAGTACATGAAGCAAAACCATTACAGTGTAAAAGGTGAAACAGATAAACTCATGGATATTTCAACACACATTCAGTAATTAATAAAGCAAGTAGATGATTCCATGTGGATAAAAATGAGGAAGAATGAAAATAAAATTGAAGAGTATGGATTTTTCACACAAAATAACTGGGGAAAATAGATCTTTGAATGGTGCAGTAACAAGGTTATTTATGAGAGAAAGGAAAGGAAACCACAGGGGTTTTGCATATATAGAACCTACACCATTGCATGTGACAACCCCATTTCCTGGTCCAGGAACACTGCAGTGCCTCTTCAGTGGTGAGTAATAAAAATATGTCCACCTCCTCCAGTTCTTCTTGAATTCTTCCAGTTTCCTACGGGTGACTCTGGGTACACACACACACACACACACAAACTTCCCATGGGCAAATAATACATAATTCTCAGATATAGTGAAGTCCTTGATCTGAAGATGCTATATAATATGTAAGTCACAGCAGCGCCCAAAATTTTCAACCCAAAACCACAGGATTCAAGAGGAAGGCCTGAAGTGAATGTCAAACCACCAGTGAAAGGATAAAAGATCTGGCTACCTAGGACCAAAATACTATCTAGACTTCAAGGCTTTGCTCGGGACTAAGTACTTTCTCTGTTGTTCCTAAAACTACTCTTCATAAATTTCTTTTAAGCAAATCTCCATCTTCCCATCTGTTTTATAGGAAGCTGATCTTAGGATATGGGGAAATGTGAGAGATGCTAAAGAATATGGTCAAAGTCAGAGAGATGAAACACACCAAGGTTTAAGAATAGGCAGAAGAAAAGATGATAGAATATACATTGAAAGAGAAAGGAGTTAGAGGTGAAACAAACAAACAAACAAACAAAGAAAAGTGCAAAAAAGGAAGAAAATCAGACTAATTTCAAACTGTTCATTAAGTACTTGTACATTAGGGTCAGGAGAGATTAAGCATGGGAATTTTAGCATGCGATATAATGTGCTACTCTGCCAAATTAAAAGCAGGATGTAATTTTCATAGTTTTTCCTAGCACTTAAGTCAGAGACTTTTCTAAGGAAAATACACAGCTATTATAGAGACAAAAAAATAAAACTTTTCCTCCACTCATTACAAGGATCACAGCCAACACTCCTATCACAATAAACAAGTTAGCAACGCAGAGGCAGGAAATAGAAATTAGAATCCCTCTTCCCTTGAAGACCTTCTTGGGACAGGTTTTTCCCCCTATATCAGGAGGAAAAAAGGTATTCTGGAGAGATAGGATAAAGCCGGAGGGTAACATCTCCAACACTGATGACTCACCTTAGAGAAAAGGAGTTCCAGGTCCTATGACCTGCCTTGGGAAAGAGGAATTCTAGTTTCTGTTACCTGTTAGTCAGTTTCCTGTTAATGTAACAAATACTTGAGATAATTAATTTAATAAGAGAAAATTTTATTTTGGCATAGTTTGGAAAGTTTCAGTCCCTGGCTAATTAACTCTATAGCTTTTGAGTCTATGTTGTGGCAATACAACATGGTGGGGAGGGGCCAAAAGCACAAGACAAAGGAAGCTGCTCACCTCATAGTGGCTGGGAAATAAGAGAAAGAGAGGAGAGAGAGGGAAAGACAGAGACAGAGAGACAGAGAAAGACAGAAAGAGCAGCATTCCACAATGCTTTCTTAATGTGCACTCCCAGTGACCTAAAATTTTCCACAAGGAACGCCTTCGTTAAAATTTTTGCCACCTTCCAAGAGCACCAGATAAGAACCAATCATTTAGTACACAGGACTTTGGGGGACACTCTAGACCCAAACTATAGCACCTGCTTCTGGGGAGAAATGAGGGAAAGAGATAGGAGGCCAGAAAGTAAGAAAGGATTTCTTGCTTTTGAAATCCTTCCAATATCTTCAATTCAAAGCACTCAGTATGCCAAAAATACCATATTTGAGGGTATCATAATCAGAGCCCTAACATTAGTAGCATTATTATTAGGGGGAAAAAAAGAAATTTAAACAAAATAGAGAATAGCAGTTTGGGGTTTAGCTTTATCAAATACCTAATTCTGGGTAAGCATCCTTAAATTTGGTCTGATTGTGAAATGAACACAAGTAATGCCTACCCTCTAATTCATATGAATATCTACCCTGAGTCTTTCCAACTGGTAGGCTTGATTTCAAGAACCAGGTCAGCATTCTTCAGTCATGCAATTCAGACCAAGATATTCTCAAAGACCCAGTTTTATCAGCTGTTAAGTGGCGGCAATATATTGCCTCTTTCACCTGGTTGTTATGAAGATTAAATGACAGGATGTATGCACAGCATTTAATCAGCTCTGGCACATACAAAGTTCTCAGTAAACAGAGACAATTATATAGAAATTTACAAATGCAGTGTTCCCATTGTCTAACATGAAACCAGGAAGCGACATTGTGAAGATACACGTGAATGGCTTGATAGAATACTTGGCACTGGAAAATGAGGTACCAAATTGAAAATTGCAGGTGCCCAGACACTATTCTTCTTCTCAGACATAATTAACTTGGGCTGGGTTGTGGCTTCTGCCAAGAAAAATGACTACAAGTTTCTCCCTGTCTGTTCATCCCGAAGGTGTCAACTAAAGCGTTACCTGCCCAGACTAGTACCCAGCGGCTGAGATGGGACACCCTGAAGGCAAATGTATCCTTCTAACCTCCCTCAGTTTCACAAGTCTGATGTGGATCTTTGTTTCCAAGAAGAACAGCATTCTCCAACCATCCTCCTCCTTCTGCAGGAATGTAACAGCTGATCAGGTTCCTTCAAAGCAGCCTCTGACTTCACAGGCAGTTTATATGAAGTTCCCAAATCAGACATGCTTTTACAGCCATGAAGTAGCAAGAAAAGACCTTTATTCTCCAAGACTCCCAGAATATGAACTCCAGATGAGATCAAAGGTAGCTCTTTGGGTGGGAATTGCAAATACAAGACTGGCATCTTTCGCATTATGCTGCTAATACTCCAGAAGTAATGAAAATCCACATGTAAAAACAAAAGCTCCGGTTAAAAGAAACGACCCTAACTTGATTCCCTCTCTCTGCTATCCCACTGATAAGCTCTCCCCTTCACCGTTCTCCCAAATTTTGTAGTAGTTTAAGACAAAATAAAACTTGAAATGTACATTTTAATTTGACACTGAAGAGGGGAAAAGATTGCTGTATACCGTTGATTGTACAGTATCATTTTTGGTGGTTGAAATAGCTAAATGTACATATCTTCTTCCATCGCCCCACCCCCCAAATGGCCTCAGAAAGTCAGGATTTGGGTTTTTTTTTTTTTTCCTTTTGCAGTGAGAAAAGGGAGAAAAGCCTAAGGCAGGTTGGGAGAGAAATGAAACTTAATCTATAGACCTGAACTTACAACAATAAGAACCAAGTGGTTTGAAAAATACTGAAGTCTTCCCCAATTCCTTAGAAGATTTTAAACACGTTTCTTCTGACTTAGGTCAAGGTATTAGAAAGACTTTCTGAAAGAGTGGAACTGATTAACTCAAGCTCTTACCCAGACTGATCCAGACAAAGGATAATGATACAAAAGAATAGGTTGTGATGTGGAATAAAGAGTGAGGGAGAAGTTTATGATTTCATGGTATCAGTAAGCTTAGGTCTTTTATTTTCAGCTAAATCTTTGAATTTCTGGTTTAGAAGTTTACCAGCTTCCTGCTCCTGGTCGAAGAGGAGATGATGAACTTATTGCTGGTTAACTTTTCCCCAGGGTCTGCAAAATCATTCTCTCTCTCTCTCTCTCTCTCTCTCTCTCTCTCCTTCCTCTCTCTCTCTCTCCTCTCTCTCTTCTATCTCTCCTCTCTCTCTCTCTCTCTCTCCTCTCTCTCTTTTATCTCTCCTCTCTCTCTCTCTCTCTCCTCTCTCTCTCTTCCCCTCCCTCTGTCTCTCTCCTCCCACTTTTAATTTAATCAAAACTTATGAAACAGTTACAAGCAAAGTTACTTTGTTACTCCCTTGCTATGCATAAATTTTATGGACTAAGAATCAGTTGCACACATCCTACGGCCTTCCTCCTAAATACTTCTGCACGTATTTCCTAAGGAAAAATTGCATTCTGTAACACAACCACAACATCATTATTAAACTCAAAACATTTAGCATTGATACTATTTCATTTTCCTGTTTGCATCATTTTATTTTCTAATTAGCAGCCTATAAGCCAATTGTGTTATTTGTACCATGATTTCTTTCAAATATTCATCCCAAAATTCATTGCAAGAGCATGCATTGTGTTTAGTCACTGCATTACTTCAATTTCATCAGAGTTGCCTTTAATTAGGGTATCACCATTCGCCTTCTTTTTAACTGTGAATCTGACATGCTCCAGTGTAAGAAAGTTTTCCAAGTGAGACTTTATTTTGCCAAGCCTGGGTCTCTACAGCTAGTGTTTGTCCTTAGTGGCTGCAGTCTCCTGGCTACCCTCAAAGCCCAGAATTATAACCCTCTAAAGTCGCTCAGTGAACAAAACTCTTCTCCTTCCAGTCATCCAACAATCATTTGTCTTAATCAGTCACGGTCTGTTATAGTCACAAAAGTGCTGACCCATAAAAAACAATCTGTTCAAAAATCAGATTGTTTTCTTTTCAAACACCATCAACACCCTTGCTATGTAAAACAACATATCTGCCTATTTGGTCAGAAAGGGAAAAAGGGAACAAAGGCATGATTAAGACAACACTAAATTATTGGAAAATAAAATGTTCCTTCTTGAATAAAATCAAAGTTACACCCAGATTTCCACAGCCCATATATTCCTCATCTCTTTGTGTATGTTAAACAGCTTAACGAACAAGTACAATACTTGACTCTTCAAAAAGTACTGGAACCACACTCTTCCCCTTAAATAAAAATGAATAAGTAGTGTTGTATTTCCTGAGCCCTTTCCAATAGCTAATGAATTCACATCATACCATTCTAGGAAACAGTGAAGAGAGAAATGGTAATAATAATGGTCCATATAACACATTGTGATTCTGTAAAGAGATCATTATTTGGGGTGGATTTGCGGGCTTGTTTTCATTTTTGCTTTGTTTTTCTATAAACCAAATTGTATACCATCAGACTGCAGAATTTCAGACATGGCAGAGACTGTATCTCAAACAGCCCAATCTCCTCATTTGCAAGTACTGACCATGAAATTCAGAGAGATTAGGTAAGTTGCTCATAGCTGGCTAGTCAGAGAAAAAGCATAAACATAAATAGTTTTGGCAGATCTTTGACACTGTGGGACACTCAGAAAATAAGCAGGGCCTGTTAAAGCTGTTCTATTTTTGATACATTAGAACATTCCAAGTAAAACAACAGAAATTATTCTTTTATTCAGAGAAGATAAATTTATACAGTGACTTCCCAAATTGATTTTTATAAAGTTTATATTTTCAGGTTACATGTTTCTTCAAAGATGAAATCTTAAAATTTTAGAAAAAAAACTTATATTAGTCCTAAAATCCTCAATAGTTTAGAAAATTTTAACAGGGATCCTTGGTAATCCTTAAATTAATGAACTACTGCATTGAATCATTGTTTTACCCCACTAAGGTGGATCTGGTGGATCTTCTCTAATGGCTCTAGAAATACAGAATAACCCTCAAATCTATACCTATACCCTACACCTACTATTGCAGATATGTGTCAGGCCCTTTAATGCATAATACACATCCGCACAGCAATAAGTAAATTGCACCTGCTAAAAATGTCTGGAGGGGAAAGTCAGTCATAAGAGAAAGACTGTATAAATTCAAGTCATGTTATTATCAGGACTGATCTACACCCAACCCCGTAGACACTGTTTTGATACACATGCAAGGGATTCGACTCCAGCACCCTTTTAATCTTTGTCTTCTGTAACTCAAGTTTGTTTTGAGTTTTCTTTGACATTCTTAGATCATTGTGGTTGAATCAAGCAACAGGGCTGTAAATAAGACCTCCACAAATTTATCTGTGGGATAAAATGGCAGCAAACCTCTTCAAGATGGGTGTCGTACTGGAAAGAATAAAATTTCCTAATCCCACACACTTGTCTATGAAGTCAAGCCAAAAACAAAATCTTCTGACTGCTTTTTCCCTGGCATCCTGTTAGAAGGTGTGTTTCTCAGATTCAACAGGCAGCAGATGAGTATTCAAGTTCTAGTGCGACTAATAAGTGTTCAATCTTAGAAGATAACTTGACCTCTGAAGACTTAGTTTTTGTAGTAAAAAGGCAGCAAAAATGTCTATCTTTATCACATAATTTAATTGACAAAGCTAGTAATAGTTGTCAAATCATTTAGCTAAGCCAGGTATTTCCTTGCAGAAAAACACTACAGGAATAAATTTCAAGGTTTTAGGATATACTTAACAAAGGAGGCTTCCCTGGTTGGCTTTTCCTAAATTAACCAGATACCAGAGAAAGGAATAAAATAACTTGTGCAATATCACAGAGCTGTAAACAACAGGGCTGTCAATAGTCCCTTCGCAAACTTATTTGTTGGTTAAAATGAAAGCATACCTCTTCAAAATGGGAGTCAAACTGGAAAAAATAAAACTTCCTAATCCCACACACTTGGTTATGAAGCCAAGCCAAAAATGAAAATTTTCTGACTCCTGCCTATTTCCCTAACTTCCTGTTATAGAATGTGCTTCGTAGGTTCAGAAAAAAATCAGAAAAGTTACTGTTATTTGATTATTGTGCTCTGCTATATGTAGGTTTTGAATTTCTTCTGTACTGAACATGCATCTTCTCTTTCCATTCTAGAAAAATCCTCTCCAAAGATTATGTCATTTCTAATTCTGGGGGAAAAGTCATAAACTCTGAAAAAAAGTTAACACTTCTCATTTAGCCTTCCTCTTGATAATGGTTACTGAACTCAAAGAAAATACTGAATAACCCACTTCTGGGCATTTTCCCAGAAGAATTGAAAACATCATACCACAGTGATATCTGTGCACCCATGTTTATAGCAACCCAATTTGTAATAGCCAGATCTTGGAAACAACCCAAGTGCCCATCAATCAAAGAATGGATAAAAAAGATGTGGTATTTTTATACAGTGGAGTACTACTCAGCTATTAAGAAAGATTGCATT
>RJWM01003912.1:0-85942 GCA_004363535.1 Dasyprocta punctata | reverse complement strand
CTAAATGGACACGACTTGAGACCATACTCATAAATGAGATAAATCAAACCCACACGTGTAAATTCTGTATTGTCTCCCTAGTGTAAGAAACTGAAAAAGTATATATGGTCCAAAATCTATAATAAATACTATGTAAGGGTAAAAAACAGCTCAAAGAGCAAAAGTAATTGGGAAGGGAAAAGGGGGAAAGAGGGAAGGGAAAAGGAAAAGATATACATCTGTATGTATGTATATGTAAGATAACTAAAATGAACATACTGCTGAATGTATTAGTTATAGAGAAAGAACAGTTGATACTCATATGATTAGATCAGTTTTACATGTCTATATCTTTTAATGTAAACAACCATTTTGAAAATAACGATATGCAATATTACAATCATTGTCAAGTTCCTATCATCCTGCTTTGTAAATCTATAATGTTAGTGTTGTGCATTTACTCTAGTCGTTTGTTTGTCTCTTTTGCTTTCTGTCTTTCTTATATGTATTTCTTATATGTCTTTTTTTTCTCTTAAATAAAAAAAAGAAAATACTGAATAAGATTTATATCTGGGGAAAGATGCAATTGAGGGGGAAGGAATAGACTTTTCCCTAGTACTCTTTACTTGGTAAAATGTTTGCCATCACTGAGGCTGCAAAATCCTGGAAGTAATTCACACACGCTATTTCCATAGGCATCATGCTGCCTTAAGGGTTCATTGGCTAGAAACCAACTGGGAAAATTTCAAGTTATTACAGAGGTTGCAAATATTAGAAACTTGCTGCTAGTGGCTGAATATCAGTGATTCACACTTGTCTTCTCAGAATATGCAAAATCAAACCACAGATGAAAAGAAAATTTACATAATATTACCTTATTCTAATTAGTATCAATTACTAACCAACAATCTAGAAAGGCTTGCCATGCCAGAAAAAGCTTTAGTGCTTGATGATTGCCTATGGAAATTCATGTTGTCTAAGAAGCATTCTTCCAGATATGTATTCCCAGAGGCAATAGCCTCAGAAATTTTTCTCCTAGAATCTAAGGCTCAATAGAAACAAAAAGTACTCCTCAGAGGACAAACTTTCAGTTAGTCTTGCCCAGACAACACAGTGATATGTCAAGTCACATCCCCACAAAAGTCACTGATTAGACCTTTGAAGATGTTGAGTATTTGCTCTACAGGATGTGATCTGGCGACTGGATTTTAGGTCAAAGTTCACATTTCTCCATGATCATATCAACTAGCCAGTGACCTCAGGGAAATCTCCACAGCATGCCTATCTTCAGTTTCACTCTCTATGAATCAGTATGTCTGATCTTTTGAATCAGATTCTTCATTGTCCCCTCATTTGAGATTCAGGTCAGTCTGTCACAAGCCTCCAGCATCATAGACCACATCCAAACGCTGCTTTGCCAAAACACTCCTCCTTTAGCTGGTCCCAGCCCTGTTTCACCCCTCCAGCTAAGGTAACACCTAGTTATAAACTAAGTGTCAAACTATTACCTGTCTGAAAGGAAGATGCCTTTGCTTGTCAGGACACACCTTTTTCAGGCACCCTGAGGCCCAGCAGCCGGGAAGAATCAGTGCCACTAAATTCCTGGTGGTCCAGCCAACTAGATTCATGTGTAAAGTATCCTTAAAACAGTGAACACACCTACTAAGAGTTGAATAGCTTGTACTTGCTACATTATGTCTGAAGAAGGATTTCAGTCCTAAGAGAAGTATATTACATAAATGCAAGTTAGAGGATTGTTAAAATTAATCTACATTCAGCTCTGTAAATACTGATTTGCCACATCGAGATCTTCTAGCCAAAGTCTAAAAGACCATGAGTAATATCCTGCTGGGTAATTAATCTCCCTTCAAACTGATATTATTGATCTAGATGACATGACGATGCTAAGACATGGTGCCCAGGGAGGAAAAATGTTTGCTGTCTTCAAAAAAAAATACTTCCAGAGATGAAGGCTACAGACAACAGTGAAATTACAGCTATAGCAAGAAATAAGTCCTTCCAAAAAGGCTATTGTGACGATATCTACCATTCTTTTTAAGAAATATTTATTGAACACCCCTATATGCCCAGCACTAAGCCAAATATTAAACTTCAAAGTAAACAAGATGTGGCCCCAGCTTGAAGAGAATTCATTCTCTGGTACCTGTGGTTTACACTTTTCTAAGTATCAGAATCACTTGACTACTTGATGAAACTAGAAATGCTCAACCCGCCCACCCAAGCTCACTGGATTAAAGGCCTAAAGAAATAATGTGAAACTCTTTATGGCTAATAGGTATCTCTGATGACTGAATGATTAGCCAACTTCAAGGAAACACTGTATTACTGAAACAACCATCTAATTAACATGAGAACAATTTTCTCCTTGATTATAAATAATAACCAATATAATTTCTCAATAAATGAAGATCACTCAACTAATTTCCTACATACAATGGCTAAAAGTCCATCTTTAATTTCCATGATCCCAAGTTCCTAGGGCTATAAAAGAGCAGAATCAATAAACAGTTGTTAAATATGCACCTACATGAATTTGTCAATAGATCAGGGCTCCTTAACATTATTCCATTAAAAATAGCCATATCCAGTTCAGAGTCACAATTTATAACCAACATACTTTGATTTTTCTTGCACAAGAAACCTTTTGAAGTAATCAAGCATACTCTCTTGGTGATTTTAAATCTTTTTGGAAAACATGTGGGATATAAATCTATACATAAAAGGACAAAAAAAATTCTTCCCAGTACTTTCTACCGCCACCATCTCCCATAAAGAAGTTTTACTTAATGAAATTTTAGAGGTAGAGAATTTCATGTTTACCTAATTCAGATGTAAACAAGCCTTTTTACTCTAGATGACCAAATAAGAAATGTAATTATTTCTATCCATTTTTGTTTCTTAAAATCTGATGTTTGATTCTTTCCAGAATTAAGTAGCTACCTTTGCCAATAATTTTTAAAGAATATTTCCTGGTGACTTATTTCCTTCAAAATATCTTAATTACGTTACAAGAAAATTGTAAGGAAAGCATCCAAACATTGTCTAGGAGAAAAATTGATAATCTGGCACAGTTACTAGTACAATGAAAGAAACATAATTTGTTTACACGGAACTTGGGGGAGGGGAAAAGATATTCAAAGTAAGTGAGAAACTTTGAGTGATTTTAACACTTGAAACCTTTGCAGTATTCAAAAAGTAAACAGTGTCTTGAATTGTAGTTTAGTGCAGCCTTTAATTTATTGAGTTTGTCATAAACATATAAGGCAAAAACAAAGCTCTGAAAGTGCTCTTAGCCAGCATCTATTCTTGCATTTATTGCTGAAGCAATTCATTTATCATTCCTGAGAAATGGGGTCAGTAACATCATTTCATCTTTCTTGGGACAATTAAAAAGCAGCCTTTTCAGAAGCCAAGAGAGATAGCTGTGTCATGAATTTCTTTTTTTTTTCAATTCCCTTGTTGCTACAATTTTAGAAAAAAATATGTTTGAGGTCACTCAGTGTTTATGGCAAAACAAGAGCATGTGTCAAGGAAATGAGTAGTTTCCCCATAGTGAGCAATAATTCCACCCAACTCATCTCCTGCACTGGTGATAGTCACTATCCAGATCCAGTAGAAATGAAATTTAACCAAATCTAAGTCAAGTGAGAAATAGAACTGTCAGGTCTCCTTGAGCATTTTTTATTGGCACACCCTCTAACTATAAAAGAATTTGCTCACTTGGATCAGCAAGGTTACTTTCTTACTGATTTCACAATGTTCCCCCTCCTCAGGCACTGAACTTGCTTTGGAATATTGTCCAGAACTATGTCTCAGGAGATTAGCTAGCTGCCAATGAAGAGCCAAAAATTTGTATATACTGGGGGGGGGGAGGGATGGAGTAACGAGTATACTTCCATATTATGAGGTTGTGTTTATGTCGTTTTCTGCATGAAATGTCCTGTAGACAAGACAGATCTCTGAAAATTCATGATTTGGCAATGAAGCATCTTACTATTGGATGATGTCCACTTTAGTGGCACACCCAAGGTTAGCCTCGCTTCTTGCCTGTGCAAGCTGATTAAACGGATCAGCCTTAGCTAATAATGTTTCCAATTGCTGTTAGCTCCAACCTACACGGAGAATATAAATTTTAGGGACACATGGCCCTCTGGGGAAATAACAGCCTAAAAAAAGAAAATATGTCAATATGTGTAATAAAGTCAGAATGCAGGACTTACAAAACAATAGTGGAACAGTTTAGTATATTCTTTATATGAAATTTTCCCTAAATGTGTCACCATCTCTTCTCTGGAGCTTATTGGTATTTTGCAAATACAGAAATGTCACTTTCTAAGGTTTCCCATGAAATATACTTTAAACGTGTTACTAATTGTCCACTTGACACAACTCAGCAGTGATGTTACAACAAAAGTGGACATCATCATTACTGATGGTATTGTTAATAATAAATAAAAACCTACCATCTCTTTGTGAATGTCCCCAGTCTCATGTTTCAATGACAAATTCTACCTATGGCTTTTAAGAACTGAGACCCTTCTTCATGCCATATCCAGTTGATAAGATTCAATCCCTTCAATATTAATGCTCCCAGGTGTTTTCTGCATTTCTCTTTCTTTACTTTGTACACTCTTTTAGTGACTTCATTCACACTCACATCATCTCAATATTTTGATTATTTGCAATGATATTCTCTGCATAGACCATTATTCTGTAATTTCAAACTCCCACTATTAGCCTTTCTCTGCTCAGTAAACTGTAGGGTACCAATTCCCACTACCTACATTACTAATCCCTGTTATGTGGTCATGACTCACTAATTTAGGCACCTTTTTCTTACTCCTCACCAGAACCACTTGCCAGTTCAACCCCCACCCACATCTCATCAATCACAAAGTACCACCAATTCCATACTTTAAATATTGGTCAAATGTATCTCCAGTCCATTGTCTTTGCTGCCACATTCATCTTCTAAGCATTCTTTATCTCTTTCCTGCATGATTGCCATCACCTCCTATCATTATCTCTACTCTGATTTTAATCAATCCACCCTCCTGACCCCTCCCATTGTTGATAGTTTTCATCCCAAAAGAAAAATCTACTCTATTCATTAAACCATATGATTAAATCTCCTATAGCCTTTTGAGTCTTGTTTCCTAGTGCCCACTGTCTTAAATCATGTGCTCTAACACTACAAAACTGCTTCCAGTCTCAGTACAGAAAATGCTGTTTCACATATTTGCCTTCAAACAAATTTCTGTGCCTTTTCTCCTTGGTTGTGAACTCACCGTCAGATCACTGGCAGTCAGATCACTTGCGTACTCGGAAGGTCGAGGAGGAGAGAAATTACCTCCACTTGAAATCCCATCTTGTCAAGTAACATTAAACCCTCCTTCTTTGGTATTCGACTGTATTAACGGCAGTCTTTATACTGTGCAATAAATTCGGCCAACAAAAATGTGTGGAGTGGCTACTGATCACCAGGCTTGATGAGGTACTAGAGATTTAAGGATGAACAAAACAGTGTATCAGCCCTAAGAAGCTCTCCTTTCCTTCCTTCCTTCTTTCTTTCTTTCCTTCCTTTCTTTTTTTTTTTCTTTCTTTCATTCTTTCCACTAGGTATGAGCTTTGTGGTTAGCCAGATGTGGAGATATAGCACAAAGGTGAATTCTGCACTATTTATATATTTACCATCTGTCTTCCATAGAGGGATAACAAACAGTAAAGAGTAAGAAACATTCTTTCCTTTATTTTTTTTTCTGTAGTGCCAAGGAAAGAAACACAACTTCTTTGAGTCCAATAGTGCCAAATCACACTGATTATAAGCAAATGCATATCATTCACTAATAATTTTTTTTTAATTTTTAATTTTAAAGAGGATAAAACCAATGAAAATAAAACAGAATAAAGCCAATCAAAAAAAAAAAACAGTATAAGTGATACAGGACTTCAAGACCTTACAAAACCAACAATAGTTACCATAACACCTATTGTTGTCTTCAGAAGAGCTGCAGATACCTTCAGACATAGTAAAAATCGAGCAGAACACAATAAAATAGAAACAATAAAAGCAAAACAATGAATGCAATAAAGGGCTTAAAGCAAGCCAATAGTAAATCCAAAATGGCTACCATAATATGTCTTGCTATCTTCCAAATAGCAGCTCATGCCATCAAATTTAGCATGATCAAACAAAACAAAAGAGAATAAAACCCAACCCAACAAAACAATGAAAATGATACAGTTTCCCTTCTGGGATCACTTCCTGGTGAGGTCTGGATGTCTCCCTCCACAGTCCACGAATGGCACTGACTCACAGAGAGAGGCTGGGATGTGGCTGTCCCTACTCCAGCAGCAGCTGGAGCATGGTGCTGGTTTCCAGGTGGGGATCAACTCCCAGTGAGGGTGAGGCCTGGTCACTAATAATTTAAAAGGGTCCCTACAACTTACCTGTTCTAACTCTGTATTATAATACAGATTATATAATTGGTCTTCCATCATCTTTGACCTCAAGTAATTGTCTTTACTACCAAACAGGTAATTATTTATGCACCCTCTACAACAGTCTTAACTTTTAACTTACTATTTAACTTTATTTATCTTAATTTTCCAATCCAATTTTAATCTTGTGAATAGAATCCACATTGAGTTTAGCGTGGACTACAATTCAGTCCAAGTGACCAGAAAACTTGGAAGCAGATATAGAAGAAAAACGAAAAAAAAGAAAGAAAGAGAGAAAGGGTTTTTTTTTAACATATGAATTCAACTTAGGAAAGCCTCAAAAAAACACTAATCATATTAGCTTCCTCTAGAATTAGTTATTTTTGTGAAAGAAAAATGTAAAATATTGATTGTTTTCACAGTTGAATGCAGTACAAAATGATACAGATTTTCATACACATTTTCCAAAAACTATGACTTTAATTTAATTATTGGGAAACTGGTTTTAGAAAATACATCTGTGACATTGTACTATTACTGATAGAACAAATATGTGAACATATTCTTATAAGCATTTTCACTTTTTATTATTCTATTAAATCATTTTGACTAATTTTGCTAGTGTTACAAATCAGTTTCAGGAAAAAAAAACAATCATTCATTATCTAGTATCTTTTTTGTTCTGCAACAAAATTATGTGACTAAATCAATAGTAAACATAGGTTTAAAATTACTGAGGAAAAAAGTTATTTTCTTATTTATAGACCCACTATCTTAACAATAAGTAAGGTCACTAGTGATACATTATTGATTTTGCCTTGTGTAGATAAAGGATCTAAAAAACCTCATTCCATCATTTTCAGCCCTTTGGGTCTAATAAAAGGCTTTCAGAGTCATGAGTCTTTCAACCATTTTCCCAGGAATTTTATCCTCTCTGAGGTATACACTGTATTTTAGAAATATGGAAGTGAAGGGCCAGGAGTTTGGCTCAGTGGCTTAAGCGCCTGCCCTGGCAAGTGCAAGGCTGTGAGTTCAATCCCCGGTGCCGCAAAAAAAAAAAAAAAAAAAAATATGGAGGTGAGTATGATTTTTTAAAAAGAGGCATCCCTTTTGGATCAACTTGGAACATGTGGGCACATGAAGTGAGAGAGTAGAAGTTATATTCTGTAAGTTCTGTTTAGCATTCATATTATCTGAATCCATATACTCACTTAATAATTAAGTTTGGTTTTAAGAAATAGCTAAATTTCAACTGATTTAGATTTCTTGTCTTCAGCAGTTCATGAAAAACTTAGCTGACCTGTGTGGTTTGGTTTGGTTTGGTTTGGCTTGGTTTGGCTTGGTTTGTTTGGTTTGGTTTGGTTTAGTTTAGTTTGGTTTCACAAACCCCAACAGGTAAATTATACTGGTCTTGATTTCATTGGGTAATCTCCTATTATTTAACAACAATTGATTCAAGCATATAAAAAGCAAAAACATTTTGGCTAAAAATATTTTTGACTTCATCTACAGAAGCCAAGAACTTCCAAATATGTACTTATAATCTCCACACACTCATCATCGGAACTGATTTATTTTTGGTCCTGCACATTACTAGAAAAAAATTAAAGAGAAAATCTAGGTGCAAATAACATTATGAAATTAGAGTTTGACTCTTGGAGTAAAAAAAAAAAAAAAAAAAAAAAGAAAAGATTTTAAAAAAAGAAGTTCACAGATAATTTCATGTGTTTTTCTGACCAAATATTAAGAGTAATGTTTGTAGAGAAGACAACCCTTATTTCTGAAGGTAGTTTCCAAAGGTCCCTTAGAAACCCGTATATAAGAGTCAGACAAAGTTTATGACAACTTTTAGTGATTTTGGTTAGCTTTATTATAGTCAAAAACCTTTGTCTTCCAAAACTTTCCTTCAGTTTAAATGAGCAAGAAGTCCAAAACTAAATATTTAAATTGTTACTTCCAACCTATGCAATCTTTTCATCAAATCGGTAACAAAATGGCGCACAATTAATTTACTATAAAAACATTTTAATTTAGTGATAGCAAGCAATCTAAACGGATACACTTCACAAATCTAGCTTTTCACTTAAAAAAAGATAAGGAACTTATAGATAAATAATGAAAAATGCTGCAAATCAGCATACATGGTACAATTCGAAGTTAGCAAAATAAGTCTGTGTGTATACATAGAAAAATAGACCATCAGACTACAGGCCAGTTTCTTAATGTTAATTATCATTGGATGATAACATTATAAAAATAATTTGTGGTTTTTTACTTTTATATCACTATTGCTTCTGAAACATTTGAGATAGTGTGCACGACTGAATTTTTCCCTTTTATTAAATATGGTAATTTTAATACTTCAAACAGACAAATAATGATTAGAGACACAATAAAGCTATTTTCATTTTTCAGAAAACAAAATAAAAAATATTAGTCAAAATAACTGTGTTAATGTGGCAATTTGTTTCTTTTAATATGAATTTCATGTGGAATTCAGAGTTTGATCTCAAATTTGAGAATCCTACTATGAATTCTTGAGGTTTACTCATTAACATGTTTCCATCCAGCTCTGCCAGCATCCTGTGGGTGTGGCAAATGACAAGTAAAACTCATACCAAATTCAGCATCTCTCAGCTTTGGCTCATTTGAATTTCCTTTCACAACCAAAAAGTATCCCATTGGTCAAATCATAAACTATAACTCTATCTGAAAAAAGGCAATGAGTCACAAGTGACTTTTAAGAATACAATAAGATTTTTTTTTCTTGTAATGGATGCTGAAAGGGAAATGTTTTACTTGTCCCAACAATTCTAGCAAGCTACAGCCCAAAAATATGAGGAGGATATTGAGCCAAAAGCTTTTTTAAGGCTAGACAAATACCAGCGGCATTAATAAAGAACAAGAAAGACACCTATTGCAGCACTCTTAGAGTTTACAATGTGATTATTGTTTTATGAGAAAAGAAGCTATCTTGAATACTACGACAATTTCATGTTTCCTAGGTGCTGGAAAAACTAGAAAGTGAGAAGAGAAAGTTATTCAAGGAAGGAAAAGTACAGTGATTAATGCTTTGTCAATGAAGCATTTATGAGAATTTCTAGTCTCTTGAGTCAGGATTTCACTTCTGTGGCAATGACGTTTGGGTAGGAATTGAGAAGTGAGGGAGAGAAGGCATTTATGTGTTTCTGTCTTTTGGTAGACAGCCTGATGAACATCCTGCTCTGCTTGTGATGAGAACAATTAAGTAAGTTTGGTGTTTTCAATGCAATAATAATGTGCCAAAATTTCTCCCTACCTGTGAAACATGTTCCTCTATTTTGAGTTCATTTAGTACCTGTTCATGTTTTACTTCATCAGCTATATGAAAGAAGCCAGCCTCAAGATCAAAATAAGTAATACATTATTCCTTTACTGAGATCATATTAGTGGTTAAATATCATTCTCTGACACTTGCTACTCCTGCCCAAAGCAGGAGTAAGAGCAGTGAGATAAAAAGAAGGCGGGCGGAGGGGCTGCCACTAGGAGGCTGAGACAGAAGGATCGTAAGTCTGAAACCAGCTGGAGCAACTTAGCAACATAGCAAGACCCTGCTTCAAAATAAAAAAGAGCTAGAGATGTACCTTAATGCAAAAGTCCTAGATTTAACCTCCCAAAACTAAAAAAAAAAAAAAAAAAAAAAAAAAAAAAAAAAAAAAAAAAAAAAAAAAAAAAAAAAAAAAAAAAGCAGGTTACTGAGTTCATCCTGTCCCTCCTGCATGAAGTTGGGGCTTTTAGCTTTTTTCCATGCTTCTAAAAATTTGACCTCTTCTGACACAACTGTCCTCGGCAGGATAGAGATACAGTCTGACCTTTATCATTTCCTTGGATACTCTGTCCGATGCCCAAACAATGTAATCCTTTCTTCAAAAAATACAAAGCTCTTGATTGGATGGAAAGAAAAAACTGATTTCTTGCCCATTGCCCCCTAACCTAGAATGATACCAGTAAGAAAGAACAACGAGCAAGATACTCCCAGAACAGTGCCCTGGCAATGCAAAGTATACTTTTTTTTATGTCTAAAAGGAGCTGCTGACAATGGTGGAGAAATGCAGAAAGCATCCGGGAAAATCCCTGATGAGGCATGCCTTCATTTCAACCTATACACCAGGTGTCACACACAGGACCAAGCATCAACTTTCATGGCCCAGTACAAACTTGTACCATGGGACCTAGGCCAAGCATGATTCCTTTGGGCTTGCCCAGTTCAAACTTGTAAGGTGGCCCCCCCCTTGACTCTACCCCCAACAAACATACCCACACTCATGTGCAGAAACACATTCACATGCCATTTCAGCCCATCCCATATATAATCTCATCAATCATGATTGAAGCATTTTACTTTTCATTCTAAAACTGCATTGTATACTGCAGGCTATTTTGTAGCTTTCTGGATTATGACCTCTACCGGGAATATGTGCATGTGAGATATTTCCTGTGGTAAGAAAGACACACAGTTAACCCTTTTTAGAAAGAGCATGTTGCTACCACATTTCTCCAAAAGTAGACTGGGGGTATAAAATCTTTCAAATGGAACACTTGGAACCAAAAGAGTGCAAGGGAGAAGAGAATTATTTTTCCAAAAGAAGTACTAGTTTTCTGACACTAAAACTAATTGCTTGACTCTGTTGGAATAATCATAGTTAAATCATTGCAATAATTAAATGGTATGTCTGACAGTAGCATTTTTTTCTTTTCTGCCATACATTGTCTGAATCTTTAAAAACCAAAAGATTAAAAGGAAGTCTTTGCTTCTTTTGAAATCTGTTTGTTGATGCCTTCTAATTTCTAGCTGTTGCATGGACCCTGTTCAGTGGACATTCTGCCATTCAGAATTTCTTCAGACAACCATTCCCCAGCTACTCTGAGTGTTAACTACCATTGCTTTCCACTACATCCATCCCAAGAATTTGCCCTCAGCTAGAAGGCAAGGCCTTACCAACAGTTATAGTCCCTTCATTAGGAACAACCTTTATCTCATGCCTGATCAATGTGAGTATGGAATGATCTGGGTCCTCTACCTCAACTGGTATAATTTTAAAAGCCATTTCAACTCTCAAGCATCCTATAAGATCATTCAAAAGTCTTATTTTAATTACAATGCAACTTCCCCTTCTGGCAGCATGCTCCCCTAATGTGTCCCCAGTATTCCTGAGCAATATATGAGCTGATATGCCCCTGTGCACCTATGAGCAAATCAGAGGCCCCCTTGAAGAACTAAACCTAAGAGAGCTCCAGACATTGTCCTGGGATACAGCATCTAAATTAATGAGACTATGGAACTGGATTTCTCACCAACTGCCCAGTAATAAAGATCAGTGGTAGGTTGTGCACTGGTTGCCCTTAACACAATTGTGAAAAACTTTACAGTAGTCAAAGAACCCACTACACCACCCCTGAGAGCCCATTGCCACCATCAAAAGGCTTGCTTCCTGTGGACAGCCAGTGCAGGCAGGGAGACACAGCCAGATATGCCCCTGCATGCCTGCTGCAGCCATTGGAAAACTTGCTTTCTGTGGGCAGCCAGTGCAGGAAGGGAGATGCAGCCAGATATGCCCCTGCATGCCTACTGCAGCCATCAGAAAGCTTACTTCCTGTGGGTAGTCAGCATGGGCAGAAAGATGCAGCCCGATACACCCCATGCATCTGCCACTGCCATTGGAGACCCTTGCTTCCTTTGAGCAGCCAGTGCCCACTGGAAGAATCAAACAAACACACCACAGTGTGCCTGCTGCCATCGGAGGAGTCCTGGTATAGATGCACAGGCTGAGATAAGAAGCAGTCCTGCCACCTTGCACCCCTGGCCATTCAGAAAGCCTCAGTGTAGCTGCACAGGTCTGGAGAAGCCCACCCAATGCTCTGCTGCCTTCCTGGTTCAGAGAAACCCAGGTGCCTGTCACATTCCTCTACACGGCAGAGGGGCAACCAACATGGGAAGTGTTTGAGACCCCACAACTGGCTTGTTAGGAGGAATCCAGAAGACTGTCAATATGAAGGAGCAAAAGGCAATCTCAGACCTCCAGCCCACACAGAACAAGTCTGGGCAGTATAGTCATGGAAGAAAATGGAAGTCACACACCTGAAACCTCCGAGAGGATAGCAACCGAAGTAAAAAAACAACTTCATGAGACTGAAAAAGTAATCAGATCAGAAATAATGTCTCAGGTAAAAGAAGAAATCACAAACATAATGAAAGAATTGCTGAGCATGTCTAAAGAATACATAGATTGCCAGGAGTGGTGGCACACACCTTTAATCCCAGCACTCAGGAGGCTGAGGTAGGTAGAGCGTTGTGAGTTCAAGGCCGACTTGGGCTACAACACAAGCACAAGGCCAGCCTGAGCTACATAGTGAGACCCTGCCTCAAAAAACTAGGGCTGGGAGTTTAGCTCAGTGACTTAAGTGTCTGTCTGGCAGGCATGAGGCTGTGAGTTCAATCCCTGGTGCCACAAAAAAAAAAAAAAAAAAAAAAAAAAATAAAAAAAAAAAAAAAAACAGAGCATAGAAAAATGATGGAAACTTTGAATGAACAACATAGGAAGGAATTACAATGCATGAAACAGATTCAAAGAGATATCCAGGAAATTAAAAAGTTGACCAAAAGCTGGCAAAACCACTTGAAAGAGACTGAAGATAGACTTTCAGACTTTGCAGACAGGATCACAGACAGCAATTATGAAAGGAAAGATCTCTTAAAAATAACAAGGAATCAGGAAATAACAGTTCAATGGCTGCAAGACAATGCAAAGAAAAATAATTTAAGAGTGATAGGTATCAGTGAAAAAGCAGGGGGCAACACAAATGAAATAAAGACTATTTACAGAAATAATAGCAGAAAACTTCCCAAACACGGGAAAAGGATATGGCATACAGATAAGTAAGGCATATAGAACTCCAACTGGCCATAACCAAAATAAATTTACACTCAGTCATATAATAATCGAGATCCCAGAAATTCAGCCCAAGAACAGAATATTGAAAACTGTTAGAGAAAATAAATAGGTCACTTATAAAGGAAAACCGATTAGAATCACAGCAGATTTGTCAACACAAACCATCAAATCAAGAAGAGTTTGGAGTGAAGTGTTTCAAATCCTGAAAGAAAGCAACTGCCAACCCAGATTAATTACCCTGCAAAACTGTCTTTCAAAATTGATGAAAAAATAGGATGCTTCCATGATAAAGAAAAACAAGAAATTCAAGACCACCAAACCAACCCTATGGAGAGAGCTAAAGAATATTCTAGAGAGAGATAGAAGATGACTATGATTCCAGGAACAGCAGCAGAGGAGGACTGCCAAACGTGACAGGAAATTGAATGAAGGGGAAAAGTGGAGGGCCAACAGCAGGAGGACAGCATGGCAGAGATGAACTAATGCATGCCAGTTGTAACCATTAATGTAGATGGCCTTAATTCACCAATAAAAAGAAACAGGGAGAGTGGATCAAGAAATAAGATCCATCAGTATACTGTATACAAGAAACACATTTACCTCGAAAGGAAATTCATAGATTGAAAATCGAAGGAGGGAAAACAATTGTTCCACATGACAGGAGACCAGAAAAAAGTAAGGATAACTTGCCTATCAACCACAGAATGGATAAGAAAGATATGGTATTTTCATATAATGGAAAACTACCCAGCTATAAAGTAGGATGATCTCGAAGCTCTTGTAGGTAAATGGATGCACCTGGAGACCATGCTCATGGGTGAAATGGTTTGGACTCTTACAGGTGAACACTGAGTCACCTCCCTAGCATAAAAAACTAAAGGAGTTAGTGGGATCCAAAAAGCACAATAGATATTATGAAAGTGATAGGGAAAGAAACTAGAAAGGGATGGTAGTAGCCTTCGTTGATTTCCTATTATCTTGTTTTGAATTCCTGTATTATTTTCATAGTTTTGCTAGGTTTGGTTTTATTCTGTCTTGTTTTGTTAGATTTTACTGTGTCTGATGGTATGGACAGTTACTTTGAACATAACAAGATGTATTATGGCAACCATTGTTCATTTCCTATTATCTTGTTTTGAAGTCCTGTAATGCTTTCATTCTTTTGTTTTGATTGGTTTTATTCTGGTCTGCTTTGTTTGATTTTATTATTATGTGTGAAGGAATGGGCAGCTATTTTGAAGAAAAGGAGATACATTATGGTAGCCATTGTTGATCTCCTGATGTCTTGTTTTGAAGTCCTGTATCACTTGCATTGCTCTGTTCTGATTTGCTTTATTCCACTTTGTTTTTTATTTGTTTTATTCTCTTTAAAATAAAATAAAAATGAAAAAAGAATCCACTACGTAATTTTCAGAATCCAAAATTGAAACACGATACCCTTTATTCAAAAAAAGACAAAAAAAAGTTAAAAGTTCTGCCAAAAATTCTCAATTAGAAAGCTTTTTCTTTTCTTCTGCACTCTCTTGACTCTCTTGAAGTTTTCATTTGCTTTTATTTTTTAATTATTAGTGTAAGTCTTATCAATCATCTTTATATTGTGCATTATCAGCTTTAAATGCAAATATAGATTATGTAGCTCATTTGCAGAGTCACTGTGCTATACTTTGGATGTTCAAATTTCTCTGAAAATTTGTATGTTGAAATTGTAGCCCCCAAAAATGATGGCATGAGAAAGTGAGACCTTCGAGAAGTTATTCAGTCGTGAAAATGAAGCACCATCAGTGGAATTAGTGCCCTCCTCACCCCTTCACTATGTAGAGACACAGAAAGAAGGTGGTATCATCTATGATCCAGAAAGTGAGCCTTCACTGTCTTTGGCTAACTAATAAAGATGGAAGAACTGGAATGAAAAGCATATCCTGTCTTTTTTTTTTTTCTCCTGTGACCATTTTCAGCAAGCATTTAGCTACTACAAGGAAGCAATGTAAGTAAAACAGTATATGATGACATTCTCCAACTTTTTATGTTTCTTTCAATAGCTAATCTCTATATTTGAAGCAGTTCAGATTCAAATAGAGAGTCCTGCCTTGCAGGGCTGCCAGACTCTTTCTCCTTAGTTGTGAACTTTAAAATGCTTATCTTTGACCTGCTTGTCTACTCCTTGAACTCATGTGTATACTGAGAGAATTGTGTGTTCTTGGAAATCACAAATGCCTTATGCTAAGGTATGAAAATGGATGACAGACTCACACACTGTACATATTTTATTGCACTGCTCACATATGTATGCATGTACTCTACCTCATTGGACTTCACACACAAAACACAATTCAAAGACACAAGTATTCAGAATTTCAAGATTGTAATAGCTTGACATTAAACAAAGTAGTAGGCTGCTTTAAGCTCCATGGGCCAAGAAACTTTGAGGCCAGCCCAGAACAATGAGTGCAGATAGTGAAAGAAGGAAATCCAGTGGCAGATACAATGACTCGAATATTTGAATGACTCATGAAAAAGAATAATTATGAAGACTTTCAAACTGCATGTCTGTTCCCAGAGCCATCAATGCACTGGAGAAAAAAAAATGGAAGGCTGAAGTTTATTGATCATCAATACAAGTGAGATATGAAAAACAGAGTGTTTGGACATAGAAAGAGATTCTTAATTTTTACAACCAACAGGCAAAAAAAACCTGAGTCTCAACCTGATGCTTCCTGACTCAGTAGTACAACTCCAGAGAAAGCTAAATTCTTGATATCAGGAGTCTTCCCTGCCAAAGTCAAGATGGTGATTGGGAAAGAGCTGAACTCTGAAAAATTGAAATGAGTTAATTCATGAAAAAGAAAAAAACCCTTGAAATTCCAGATTTCCATGAGCAAGAGGTCAGGCAACTTATTTTACTAAAGGTCAGCTAGTAAATATTTTAAATTGTATGAATCACATAGCAGTGTATATTATCACTGCTACTAACTCTTCCAAAGACAACAATAAATTAAATGGGTATAGCTATGTTACAATAAAACTTTGTTTTAAAAATAGACTAAATTTGGCATCCAGACCATAGGTTTGGATTTTTTGTTTGTTTGTTTGTTTGTTTGTTTTTTGGCTATTGTTGTTGTTGTTTTGGGGTTTGTTTTCTTGGTGTTATTTTTTTCAGACAGATCAAATAGAAATATCAAACAGAAGTGGCACATTAGCAGTCAGGCATAAACATGCTAAGAAAGTGCAAGTATGTGCAAACAGTCAGAACCCATGTCATCTACAACTATTGTATCCCTGGCCATGCCTCTTCCTCAGCTCACACTTTGGACTACACTTTTATTTCTTGCAATAGAAAGATGGGAATCTCTTTTATCAGTTTTAGAAGAGGAAAATGAGCTTTATTTATGGATGTGTCAGCTTGTGATGTGAAACAGGCCAAAATTAGGTTACTAAAGTTTTGTAACCCTAGTCAAGGCAAGAAGTAATCCTTTCAAATGACAGAGTGTCAGTTGTACTGATTATCATTGCATCTAAAAAATAAAATGGCCCAAGGTAAAAGAAGTGAAGAATCTTGGGGTGAGGGGTATAGATACGGGAAGGAAACAATGAATGATGAAGGAATTAGAAGACAATAGAAGACTACATGCAAGGAAACCTAGGGAAGAAGCGTGTCTATGGGCCTCAGAATCCAATAGCCTATTTCCTAGGGATTAGGACCCACCACACCTCACCTTGTCCTCATATTTATTCAAGTACCATTTTTAGTTCCCACTGGTATGCCAGAGATGGTGGCATGTTACATCACAAAAGCGATTTAGACTATTCCTCCATCCTTGAGGACCTCACTATCTGAGAAAAAGAAACATATAAAAGGTCAACTTGGATATAAAGGGATCAATTATGCTAACTGAAGAACAAAGTGCTATAAGAGTACTTAGAAAACAGTTAAGATAAAAAGAAACTTCATGAGAGGTGGAACATTTGAACTTACAGATTTTTATCAATTATAAAGTTTATAGATAAAAAAGAAAAAGTATGGCTTTTTGTTTCCATTTACAGTAATTATATTTTTAATTTTGTCTTCCCATCCAATTGTTATTTTCTACTTTTTCCTTTCTAACAAAAATTAAAATTCAAGGTGGCCTAATATCCTTTGAAACCCCTCCCTCGACTGCCTTATATCTAGATATAGTTATGTGATTTAGTTGTCACTAAATGAGATAAAAGCAACTTTATTAGCTGGGAATCTGGAACACTTTTTAAAAATCATTAGTAGTAGTATGAAAAGGCCAGAATAAGCTAATGTGAGACTTCTGTTTTTATTTTTGTCCTTTCCCTGATCTCTGGATATGATGCCCAGAAGTGGAGCTTAAATCTATAAGGATAGAAGTCATATATTAAAGATAGCAGAATAAGAAAAAAAAAAAGGTCCTGGTTCTTTGATGATACCCTTGAAAACTGACATGAGTTGCTTATCTCTGCATTCCCTACTAAGTCAGAAAAATCAGTACTACTTTAGTTATTTAATGTAGTTCGGATGCAGGTTAGATGTGGTCAAACTAAATCTTACCTAATAAACCGAACAGAAGGCAAACCAAGAGATCCACTGCACTGATTCCTTTTAGCTTGTTTATCTACCAGGAGCAGCACTACACATTTATTGGGCTTTCTGAAGATGACATCAGCTGTGTATGTTTTTGTGCCGCTTCTGTTCATACCTGGAAATCCTGAGATTTCAAATTTAGAAAACATTTCACAACAGAAGCCTGACTACTCTGAAATCATAAGCAGCAATCTGAGGAACATGGCCTCCTTGTTTTGGGTTCACAGATACTTTACAGGTAATTCACAATTTTTCATAAACAGACTCAAAACAGATTGACAATTTTGCTTCTTCAGTAAAAAGGTTATAGCATGGGTCAGAACACCCTTATTCTCTAACACTCTCTCCCTTAAACAAATCTCAGAACCCTGAAAAGCATATTGTTTCCTCTCTGAGTCTAGATGGTTACATTGAAACTGAATGTATGGTGTCAGAAATCAGAAGTTTAGAATCACTTGTACAAAAAAAAAAGGATTCTATTGTAGGTTCTACTTTCATCATTTTTCTTACTGCGACTAACCTCAACAATAACCACAAAAATGAGGAAAGCAAGAAGCTAATGATATTGCAAGTAGCATAATGGAGAAAAATGAGAACATGAGGAGCCCAGGAAGAGATATTCAATTTGGTAACTGAAAAGCCCCATCAAGTTCCTTATGTCATTTTAAGAGCTTGTCCAGGACTGTACTTCAGTTTCCCTTCCTGTAAAAAGGGGATCATACTATGCCTTACAGACCATGCTTTGATGCTTTGAAGATTAAAAACGTAATCAACATTAAAGTGCATTAAGTCTCAAAGGGATCAGACATACACATGCAGACATACACACGCGTGCACACACGCACACATTGACACAGTAATAACACCACTGGCTTTTACACAGAGACAAAAGTTGAGGGAAGAGTACATTGTGTCTCGTTTCTTTGTGAAGTATTAAAAGAAGTTGTATAGAATGGCTGCAAGAAGAGACTGAGATTTCCTAACGTGGTTTGGATCAGCTGTGAAACATTCCAAGGATTTAAAAAAATTTCAAGGAAGCTATAGTTCTAGAAACAACACAGGGTGTGGGGAGAAAAAGTACAGCAGCAAAATTTTTCCACTGCCTAGGAGTCTGGGAAAACGTCTTGACTTTATTTCAGATATACCTGAGTCTTCTAGGGCAACAAATGGGAAATCACAGCTCTATCAACAAGCACCAACTTGATATTTTTCAAGCTTGTTTTCTTTTTTTCTTTCTACAACTCAGACAGGTTTTTTTAAGCCTTAGCAGAATGGCTAGACTAGGTAATCCACATAAGCAGCTGCTGCAATGTGATCTTTTTCTAACATTTTAATGCAGAGCTGTGAACTTTTCTGGCTTTGGGGTATGTTGAGAACATTTAGAGTAAACTTTCTTGATTTAAAGGTTCTTACTGTTAGGATTCTGTCTGATCTTCTTCAGCTGGAGGGTCTTCACTGATAAAGAGACACCTGTGATACCATGCTGCTGAAAATGAAAAGTGACTGATGTATGAACGATTTTAAACACTAACGCTTGCTGAAAACTTGTTGGTCTCCTTATTTTTAATTTTCTTAAATGTGAGAGCATTCTACTTCTACGTTGCAGCATATTTACTCTTCAATTGAATTTTAGTCTGTTGGGGAAGACTACTGGATGGGTGATCATCAATGTGCTGTAGAAGGCAAGATCTCTAACTTTGACATTCAATTCTTTGGGTTCCTTTCACTAGCTGCATGTGCTTAAACAAAGCACCTCACCACTACATCTCAATATTATCATGCTTGCAATTAGGGTATGATTGTGTCTGACTGGTGCACAGTTGTTTACTGTATTAAAAGGGGAAAAATACATAAAAGAAGTTAATACAAGAGATATACTAACCATTCACTGAATGTCAATCTCAGATCAAAAGAACCATTAAATCAAAAGAACCATTAACACCCTGAGAAATCAACTATATTATATGTTACATTATTGATTATTATTGTGACAGTGGAAAGACAGAGAAAGAATTCGAATTGAGGCTTTTAATACAGAACCTTGTAGGATAATGTGATAAAAATTTTGGAAATCTTGCCTAGCTCCTTTAATTAAGGAGTGGGCTTTCCCATAAAGTAATGATAAAATCTTCCTAATATTAGGTAAGGCAAAATTAACTATCCCCATCTATTTGACTGAAATGTATGGACACAGTCCTCTAAATGAAAGCTGTTGGTGGGAAACAATTTTTGGTGTAGCATGATCATTTTTAAATCTTGCTTTTTCTTTTCATTGGACATCAGCTAGGGATGGGTTGGGTACTGGAGGACAAGGACTTGGGCAGAACCTCTCCCTGAAACAATGGGAGACACTAGTTACTGAGAGACAGGCTAAGTACTTGGTAATTTGTATACAAAATATTATAAAAATTCATTAAAATCAGCAATTGCACAAGCATTTGCATGCCTTAAGGCAGACTGAGCTGAGAGAGAGTTATGAAGTCTCTCTGTTGAGTCACATTGAGTAGCAAGAGAAAAAAGTAGGACTTTATATTGGGTGCTGCAATGAACCACTGAGATCTCTGCCTTAAACCCAATCTGTCATCCTTCGAGCTATGGGGAATGTTGGTTATAACTAGTTCAGAAGTGTGATCCTCTGAGAACTGTCCTCAGGCAAAAGAGACTGCCTCATGCAAAGTTACACAGTACTGCCTCCTCAGTTATCATGCATCAAATTCTTGTTCAAAACAAGGCCCATTTCTTCAAGAGTACCAAAACTCTACTAGTATTTGCGTAGACCTTTGTTGCCACTACATTACAATTCACCTTCCCCATTTTCCAAATCTTATTTTCTCTACTCCTTTACAGTTAACTTCCTGGGAACACTCCCAGTAATTTTCCTGTACACATCTCTCTATCTCAGAATGTTTCCAGGGAGCCCGCTCTTACATAGAATTTCTGCTAATCTTTGCATCCCAAGTCTCCGCTCAAAGCCTGTGGGTCACATTCTTTGCAGGTTGACACTGTTTATTCCCATCCAAGAACCAACCAACTGTTTTCTACCTGAGTATAAATCTTCAGAACACAACTCAATTATCTAGTAAAGACTCTTTCTACAAAATATGAAACTTCTTTCCCACCCCAACAATGGAGAGAAGGATAAAGAAGGATTTTCCAGCATTTGGATCAGCTTCAAGACTATATGCACCCTTGGCAAAGTCTATATCTGCCTTGACTCTGGCCTTCTACACCTTCCACACATGCAGGACTAGGACCCAATAGCAGTCAGATAGAGCCAGGCTGCAGACACCTGAAGTTATTTCCAGTCATCTTCCTGGAACCTGGCCCACACTTATTCAAATACACCTCTTTCTGGCCCCAGCTGTACCTATTACCCAGAGAACACCCAGAGGCAGCCTCTGGCCCTGAGTTTGCACTGGGATAAAGACTGTCCCAGACAGTCTTGGATTGGCTTGTCTACTTTCTCCTAAGATTTCAAATTGCCTTTTGGAGGCCTTACCAGGCTTTAGAGAACCAATCCCAACCTAACCACTTGGCTGACATTTTTAAAAGGCCAGGTTCAAAACAAGCTTAAAGCAGCATTTATGGATCTTATCTTACTTAAATTTGCACACAGTCCTTGTCACAATCTTGCTAGGGCAGTACAACTTCACTTGATATCTATAGAAATTTGGCTCAGAGAAAGAAGGTGTGCCCCCAGTTATATGATGATTAAAATACAAAAAATGTCTATCTGTTGATCCAAAGCCTGAGTTCTTTTCACTCGGCTACTTTGTGGTCCCCACCTCAGCCTGCCTCCTGATATTCAGGGCCAGAGATGAAGAATTATGAAAGCCTGGGCACTGGCCATTTTCCAGCAGAACTGGCAGAGGGAGTCACTCACCAAAGTGGTTTCCTTCATCTGGAGGAATACACAGTGTAAGGTCTCCAGCCAAACTAAGAATTATGCCATGATAGAGGAGAAGAAAGAAGAGACCAGCTAATGAAGTGAGGCATGGCGTTGGGACACCTAAGTCACTGGAATGCCAAGACAGATTCAGTAGAGAGGAATCTTATGAGATAAAATAGAGGAGAAGGATCCAGGGGCCCCTTACCTACTATTTGTAGCTTGACAATCTCAAACAAACTTTGGGTTGTGACATAAATGTTTTCAAATTTCCAAGGATAGTATACTTTTGGAGGCTGGTCCTCTGAACACACAAAAATGCTATTTCCTTCTGCCCTCTAAATTTATCTCATTGTTTCTCCTTAAAACTTTCAGGAGTGTTGTTCCTTCTGCCCCTCCTTCACCAAAGTCCCTGCAGGTTTCCCAACAGTCTTCCTCATGGCATACATCAAGATGCAACATGGCTGAGTAGATGAGGAGCCACATCAGAGACCCAGAGAAGATCAACTAGAAACACAGGTAGCTTGAACAGGGCGGGGACACACACCCGGATACTAAGAATCAATTTGAAAGAAGATGCTTTTAGATTAACATATATATATATATATATATATATATATATATATATATATATGCTTAGGAGTTAAAAAGAAGGGAGGCTGTCCAACAGAGTTGGTCCACTGGTCCCCCACCCTCACTCACCCCAGGAACAGCCATTTCAAGAAAGTCCTGTATAGCTGGAGGGCTCCAAGCAGCATGGCCAAGTCACGCCACGCGTCTCTGAGGATCAGTTCTGAGAGCTGCCTCCCTGTGGCCACCTGCCTGCAACTCCCTCATGCTCCCATTGTCTATCCCAACACATGACACAGTTGAATAAAACCTGCAAATACTTTGGACTAGATCACACCACCATTAGCACAGTGTTAAACACCTCAGGAACGAACTCAGTAATTTTGGCTTGCTGTTCAAAATGGTAAATAAGCCAATTTCAGCATTCTGATTAGCAGAAATTACTGCAAAAGTCATACATTTGTCTGTCATGCCCAGAATTTTCAATCCAGACTTTATACAATTGGAGACATAGATCGGCAGTTTCTCCCTGGCATTTGAGCATTGGCCTTTCTCACAGGTGATTGCTTAGGAGGTTTGCCCATTTCTAGTGTCTCTTAGTACTTCAGGAAGAGACTCTACACAACTCTGGTCCTGAAGTACCCTACGCATCTCCCATGCCGTCCTTAGTCAAAAGGAAATGCAAGAAAAGTATTCAGTAAGTATGTCACACTAAGGGTTGTTGCTGTACCTGTGATCAAAATTCCTAGTGAAACTGAGAGTGGATATTCAATATTCCACTATAAGTTATTAGGTAGAATTTACCACTGCTCCTTGGGAGATACTATCTCTTTTTATTTTTTTATTTTATTTTTTATTTTATTTATTTTGCGGCAAATCACAGGGCTACAATGTGAGCGCAAGGTCAGCCTGAGCTACATAGTGCAACCCTGCCTCAAAAAACTAGGGTCAGGAGTTTGGCTCAGTGGCTTAAGCACCTTTCTGGCAGGCGTAAGGTTGTAAATTCGAGGCAGGGTTGCACTATGTAGCTCAGGCTGGCCTTGCGCTCACATTGTAGCCCAAGTCAGGCCTCAAACTCACAACACTCCACTTACCTCAGACTCCCAAGTGCTGGGATTAAAGGTGTGCACCGCCACACCCAGTTTACTATCCCTTTTTAAAGTGAAGAGTATTGAATCTCTTACCTGGTCCTCTCTATCACGTATAGAAACTTGGCTCCCACATCCACATTCAAATATGCCATGGAAAAGAGTTGACAAATTCAGTCTGTGTGCTCTGTCCCATACTCATTAGGCCCTAAAACAGCTAGATTACATTTATATCACTATTTTCCAAATAGTTGTTCTACTGATACCATAAGCATCTCATTCCAAGGTAGACAATTTTTTAAAAAACTTATAAAATTCTTTTAAAATGAGGAAAAAGGACATATAGCTTACTTAGACATAAAAATCAGAGTCAAAAAATGTCATACTGAAATTATGACTAAATTTTCCTTGATTGGACTCAATCTGAATTGCCTGTTCCATTTCTTCTATAATGTTTAGTAATATTCATTGGGAATTTAATGTATATTAGCTGTTGTTCTAATGCTTATAAATGTTTTGATTCTCATAGCAAGAAACAAAGTAGCTATTATTATTATTATTCACTTTTAATAATAATCTAAGGAAACTGAGGCACAGAAAAATCAAGCATATTTTCCAAGACTACATACTCCATACACACATCTCAATTTTCAGTTAAGAAAATCAGTAACAAAACAATAAAAAAGATTTTCCTTCCCTACATATTAAGAATCCTGGAAGCATCATTTCAGTTTAGGACAGTGGCTCAGCCAGCATCTTTTTCCAATACCACATTTCTGCTACTCTCAAAGAATTGGCTTTTTATTCTTAGGCTCTTGTTATAGTCAGGACTTGCAAGGAAAAATAATTTAATGCAGGACACATAATTTATAGAATTATTTTATAATAGTCACCCAAAGTAAAATAGTCAAAGTATAATAGTCAAACACTAAAGTGTCCACACACTAAAGACCCAACGAATCCAGCTGAGAACCTTGATCCCATGGCAATGTCCTGCATGAGTCCATCTGAAGACCTAGAGCCCACAACAATACCTCATGCAAGTCTGTTTCACGGGTCTGTACTGGAAAGTCCCAAAAGTCAGCAAAGGACACCAGAAAGTCTGTGCCGCTGGGATAAAGGATCTGTGCCAGTAGGCTGAGGGTTCTGTACTGGAGCCAGGAAGCAACACTCAAAGTAAGGACCAGAGCTCCACTGAAAAGTGCCACAGCCATCCTCAGCGACCAGGTCCTGAGTTCCTCCAACAATGAGAATAGCCACGCTGATATCAGGAAGCCAGAATGACAAGCTTCTCCAGAGATTGAACAGCACACATCTTCCCCTCCAGAGCCAGGAAATGATGTTCAAAGTAAGGACCAAAGCTCCCCCAAAGTGAACAACGGTGATTCTCAGAGACAGCAAGATCCCAAGCTCTTCCAAAGATGAGAACAGCCAAGTTTATATCAGGAAAGAAACTCAACGAGCTCCTCCAAGAGAGCCAATGGCAACAGAAGAACCAACAGCACCATGCACAACACTTCTCCCTCTCTAGTTCTCCTTTTTATGTTGTTGGCAACAATCCTCAGGTGGGCCAGCCACACTCAGCACCACACTGATCCAGTTGAACACCAGTTGTCAGTTCAGCACAGCTCTTTTTACCTCTTGGTTACAAGATGACTGCCTATGCCCTGGATACCATGGCCTCCTGCAACAGCATTTAAATCAGGCAATGTCAGAGAGAGAATCAAAGGAAAGCACCTTCTCCTTTTGGTGTTTTCTTGGAAATCCTAAGCAGACTTCCTGTTATGTGTAATTAACTAGGTCCAGTGGGCAAAATGGGGAATTCACAGGCAAACAGAAATAGGATTGTCAAAGAGGCTGAAGCCTCACTTGAAGTATGTCTTATTAGTCCCATTGCAGAGATGACCATGTAAAGCTCAGACAAAGGCAAATTTGAGTCAATTCCTGGCCTACATGATTCCAAAACTGCACTAGTAGTTATTATTTGTGCATAAGTTGGAAAGGCTCTCTTTGGATAAGTAAGTATTTAAAAATGTTAAAATAACATTTTGAGTAAGTATATGAAAATGTTAAAATTAAGCTCTGACTAATATCAAATAAAATAAATACTACATTTTAAAGGAGAGAAAAAAGCTGGGTATGGTGGTGTATGCCTGTAAGGTCAGCACTCAGGAGGCTGAGGCAGGAGGACTGTTGTGAATCTGAGACTAGCCTGGGCTACAAAGTAAGCTCAAGGCCAACCTGAACTGTATGGTGAGACCTTGTCTCAAAAATACAAATAAAATAAAATAAAGGACAGAAGAAACTATATAAATAAATTTTTAATTTTTCTTTCACTAAGAGTCACAAATGGTATGACATCTCACCCACACTAAGGCATATGAAGGCATCAGAGATGATGGTGTTATGTATAAAGAAGGTTTCTTTGGAATGAGCAACTCTGTGCGGCCTCTGCTCCTTATTTTACATGCCCACAAGACCAGTCTGAGAAGGTTATTTCAATGGCTGCACTCAGACAGCCTGATATATGACTTCTGCTGTATGGAGACACAGTGAACTGGTGTTTGACATAAATCTGAAAAGCTCTTAGAAAACTGGCATAATACATTACGAAATATGTTCAGTGTGTTAGCCTCTCCTTACAGCAATGAATACTGGAGATAATCAATTTATAAAGGCAAAGTTTTATTTTAGCTTCCAGTTTTGGAGGTGTTAGTCCATGACTGATAGACCTGTTGCTTTGGACCTGTGGTGGTACATTACGGAAGGACCATGAGGCAAAGAGAAACCTTCACTCATGGCCAGAAAGCACACGAGTAAGAGATCCAGGTTCTGCAGTCCGCTTTGAAGAAACCTCTCAATGACCAGATGACTTGTCCCTATGCCCCACCTCTTAAAGTTGTCATAATTTCCCAGAAGTGCCAAACTAGGGACCAAGCCTTTAACACACAGGCTCTTGAGGTCATTCCAGATTCAGACTCTAGCAGAAGTGACCTTGTGCTTGACATAATCCAAAAAATTCTGAAAAGTTTGTGTGATAGACTATAAATGTCTCTTAGCATAGTAATCAAGGTCTTCTGTGTTGTGATTTCTTTCACTTCCTCCATTAAAAGGAAGACTACTTTCTTGCCCCTTAACTTAGGACAGCACTTCAGACTTGTTTTGACCTACACAATTTATACTGGTTGGGGTAATGTGACCTAAAATCTTAGTCCTTAAGAATCCTTACAACCTCTGCTCTTGTCTCTTGGAACAGTGCACCAAGGTTTTCAGTAGAAAGTCAAACTTTTCTGCTGGAGGACAAAAGACAGTGAGAGAAGAGGCAACCCAGTCAAGTCAGCACTATCATACAATGAATTAAGATATCTAGGATCCTCCGGTCCACTAACTCTTTAACCAAATGTAGCCTGGTGGAGAAACTACCTAACCACCCAAATGAAGCATAAGATATAATAAATTACTGCTATTTTTAGTTACTGAGTGAGGCGCATGTCACACAGCAGTAGATAACTGAAACAGGTAAGGGGTTAGTTCAAAGCAGAGGTTAGGCTGTAATGTCCCTAGAACATCCTGCATTCCCAGGATTTGTTGAAATAGCAGAAACATAAGTTTTGCCAAAATAGGAGGACATTAAAATACTGCTTAAGGAGGGTTATCTTGTGATAAGCAAATCTGGGTTCACTGATCCAACAAAAGAAAAGGAAAAGAAAAAAAGAGGAAGAAGGAGTGAAAGAAGAAAACTAGAGCAAGGAGAGATGCATCAGCCACATCACAAAACCTGGTATCAGTTGTGCCCAGTGGCAGTTTGAGAAGAGCTGGCTGAAGCGGTCCTTAGTTCAAAGGATCCAGTCATCTTAAGACCACACAAGTCCCAGAAGAACATTCCTATCCCTCTCCTCTCTCCAAAATCCCTTCAGCTCAGTTTTGGGACAATAGGAAATAATAGTGAAAGCTAGGGCAGAAAAGAAATGAGGAAAAAGAGGACATTGGCCACCACTAATAGACAGTCCAAAGCAAGGCCTAGCTGGGACAAAAAGATTTTGTTTTAATTCATGTTCTAAGTTTTGATTATGACACAAACTAGACACAATGAATGACTCCATCGAGACTGCATTTTTTACATTTAAAAGACCAAAAACAGTCATGGAACTGTGTAAGTTGTCATCTGGGGCAAGGAAAGAATTTTCCCTAATTACAAACTTTTAAAGAAATAGTGGCCAACAAACGTTTGCTGCCAGTTTTTCCCCATCCCTTTTCAGAATCCTATTTTCAGAGACTTTATACTAATTGACATCAGAAAAGCTACTTGGTAAGTAGACAGATGTGATTGTAAGTTTCATTGGTGGTGTGATGGTGACTGGGGAGGTTTCTGTGGCCCAGAATAACTCCTTTGTCATAGTGGTCAAAAGTCAGGCATTTCAGTTAAATTTTATCCTCAGTAACCAGGTTTTCAATATACACAACCTTGAAGAGGTAAAAACCAAGTCATTAATTCATTGCTGTAAATTTACTACGAAAATACATTTTGAAGGACAGAAATAAAGAGGTGCAAGAGGTATGGGAGCCTGGCCAAACATCACTGAAGACTAAGCCTACTGCTCAACTTTGCTTGAAGTCCCACTTGGTCTTAGATCAATCTTTCTCAATTTTTTGCATTCACAAAAATTACTGTGGGAATGTGGAAAAGTGCAGGTTACATGCCCCCAGCACTATAGCTAATTTTAAAAGTTTATTTTGGAGCCCGGGAATCTAAATGCTAGCAGTATTCCGGGTGATTCTGAAGCAGGGATTCATAGCCCATACTTTGGAAATGCTACCTTAATATAAATGACTAGAAAAGTTAAACTCCAAGGCTGATCTCAAAATTCATTTTTTAGATTTTTTTTATTTTTATTAGTACATGTTTGCAGTGCATAATGACTACATTCATCATGGGGAGTTGGCTACTCTCAAAATCCTGATATAGATTTCCTCACAACATACATTCTTGCAATAAATACAATAACATTAGAACTATTTCTAAGCTCTTACAATGAAATGCTGTCTACCATGTTTCTTCACTGCTAAATTGATTATTACATGCACTATCAATATGTAGAAAAACTGCAAATGAAAAAGGACTGGCAATTTAGGAATTTGAGAAGGCCAAAACTTAATAAGAAAGATGTCAGTTAGTCTAGACTGTTAGTTAAAAATAGATTTCTTATTGTCCCAAAATTGTAAGGTGAAATAATTTTGGAGCATAATCCATCAACCTCATTTTCATAATATTTTATGCCTTCTTGTATTCAACCAGCAACATGTGGGCATATAGAACATAGTAAGGCATCCACCCCTTAAGATGTTTGACTCACAAGCAGCTTTGATACTCTCTGACTATGCTGGGCAGCAACAGAGAGCTACAACTCCCAGACAGCCACATAATGATGAGAAGAAACAACCAATACTGAAGTGTGTTCTGCATTGCTGAGCTAGGATGTATGGCCATGGTTAGGTGTATTCAATGCACTTTTGACTTGGGATATTTTTCGGTTGCCATGAGCTTATCATCTTAAGTTAAGGAGCATCTGCATTTTCCTTGAATGTGAAGGGTTACTAAAAATTGTCCAGGCCTCTACTTCCCTGAAGGCAAGCTGAAAATATTCCAGGAAGACAGCTAGCCAGGCTGTTTTTCAAAGCTTTCAGGTTCTTAAAAGCTTTCCGTAACTTCCCATGGAATAAGCACTCACTGGAAAGCTCTGAGTGTTATTGTTGTAAGATCTAAAACACAGGGACATGGATAAAATACTTAAAAGCCAGGAAGAAGTAAAAAGGTGTTAGAGAAGGCCACATTCTACTTGCTATCATCCCGCAGAATTCCATCAACCTTCCACAATGTGCCAACTCGGGTCATCTCCCAAGAAGGCCCTCTAATATCCATATGCAGGCAGAACCACAGTTTAGCAGGAGATATGAGAATTTTCTAAAACTTCAACACATTTTGCCATACATCTTGGGAAATGTTTTCAGAAAACTGAAAACTGAGGCTTTTATAACAGATTGGTTCACATCTCAGAAAGTGGAAAAGAAAGGAAGTCATTTTGTAAACTAGTATGAGAAGAAGAAGCAGCATATAAATTTTTCTAGGCAGAGAAATTGTTGGTCCTATGAATTTAAATTCATAGACTAAAAATCTGTCAGCCTTTTCCAGATTCTTTCATAACATCATGCCTCCTCCAACATTCAAGCACTAATTGATTCATTTTCTGTTTTATTGGATTTAAAACCATTTTAGTCACTATTTTTAACTGCATTCTCCTTTATGCCCCTCCTCCCCCCATTTGCTTCAAGGCTTCACATTAAATTATACATTCTCTCACATGGCTCATTATCTTACATTTTTTCTGTCATTCTGCAGCTGCTCCCCTACACTCCTGCCTCAGCTTTGTTTAGTGCCAAAGAGCTGTTTTTTCTAACACTTCAAAAACACATGGCATTTTTTATAGGCACAAGTATCTTCACTTCTGTCAAATAAAAAATTGATTCATAAGGAAAACAAATTTTAAGTATGTAGGTGTTTTGAAAGAAAATAAAGTGGCTCATTAAAAAATAATTATGTTGGGAGAGGGAACGAGACCATTGCCTGAAAATTGGACATAAATATATTTACTATTAAGAATATGTGGGTACCTATAGATTGCCCTTTTTTACCTTTCAGTTTGTTTTTTACCTTTTGATTAGCTTTTAGGGTATTTTAATTTATAAAATTCTGAACACCACACAAAAAAGGCAGAGGATTTTTGCCCTAAGGCAAAGTAATGTGGAAAAAAAATGTTGTAATGACCTGAAAGGGAATCAGAGCTCTACATAAGTAGCAGATATTGTCTGTGTCTGTCCCACATGTCTTGAAAGTTTGTAGGCAATCATACGGGAGGGTGAGAATTCGCTTGGTCTGGCAATGATATTTAACTTCAAGTGACTGTTTACCATTTTCCCATGCGTATTCAATATCCATAGTAGTTTAACCATGTCAGGAGTCTTCTCACAGCCTAGATGTAGGCTGCATCTAGCTTGTGTATGCTTTCACTCCCAAAGGCCAGCACCTATTCTTTTTAGGAGAACTGCTTTCAGGCTATTAGAGCCCAACTGTATACAAACCTTAAAGAAGCCAAAGTTTAGGAACTCAGACAGGGAGCAGGGCAGACAAAACTGCTTTTAGCTAGTGCAGAGATGAGAAATGCAGATCCTAGACCTTAAGTCACAAAAATTCTAAAGTACAACTGACATTCCAGAGCGCCCCTGTGGAGAAGAATGATGAACGTTCAGTAGGATTTTACCTTAGAAAAATCTTTGCTGACCTCCACTTTTTTTTCCTTTCTACCCATTCTACCCATTCACTGGTCTTCGCTGTGACACTTTCTTTGAAATCACTGCCTTAGAAAGCTTTGTCTGGAGTTCTTAGACTGGGAAATCCAACCTAGGACAGCTGGAACAGTCCTTGGAGAACAGAACTACAAAGGCAAAGATTTAAATCATAGCTCATAGAATTACAGAATATTCAGACAGAGAGGGTCTCCCACTTAAGTATCAGAGAGGTGAGTTAACTTACTCACTTCTTAGAGCGAGGACACAGAAAACTCTGATAGCAAAACCCCAATCTTCTAATTTAGAGACCACTGCTATTTTTGCCATTAATGGGAACTTTTTTCTTGTATTCACATTATCACTATTGGACTAAATATACAATTAGAGCTAAAATTAGTTAATTCACTGTTGAAAATTTTTTACTTTCAATATGTCTCAAAGAAAGATGCAGATGTAAATGCAATTCCATGTTTAATGAATCCACTGGTTTTTATTTAGATTTTCTCTGTCTCCATCTCTCCATCTCTCTCTGTCTCTCTATCTCTCTCTCCTCACACCCCTTTCACTCTCCCTTTTCTCCATCCACACACATATACCACAAAAACAGTACCACTAAAGGAAGAATTTTGAAATTGACTCAGAACATAGATGCCCATAGAGGAGCTTGTCTGCTTGCTGCATCAGCACAAATGTCAATCAAAAAGAGCAAGCAAGCTCTTCCTTCAAACTGACCTCTTTCCCAAGAAACCCCAAGGGACACAGGCCAAAACTTTCCTAGGTGCCCTCATAGCCAAAAGGGGAAACAAGTACATACATATGAATGAGTCTGACTAGTATTACTTATAAATAATGAAGGAACATGCAACACTTCCTCCATTGTCACACCTTCCCAGAGCATAAGCCAAAAAGCAGCATTTTTAGTGTGACGTGAAGGACACTGAAAAGTCATCTTGGGTCAAATTAGTGCCCCTCCCAAAAAGATCTCCCAACAACCTGAAATTACCAATAGTGTAGTCATTCCTTTGGGCAAAGCACAGTCCCCAGAGAGCCTCTATTAAAGTTATAAATGAATTTCCTTGGAATAAATTACAAATTAACTCATTAGCAGCTCTTAACTCACTAGCAAGAATTTATTTCTCGGAACAAGGGTGGACCCTGAAGAACACAGACAAGTTCTGAAGGATGTGGTATTAGAAAAACCCATTGTCTTCCTCCATTTGGGTTGCTATCACAGTATTCCAGAAACTAGGTGGCTTATAAACAACAAAAATTTATTTTTTGCAGCTCTGAGTGATGGGATAACCAAAACCATAGTGGCATCAGATTGTGTCTGGTGAAAACCTGCCCCCAGGTCACGGCCAACAGTCTTCTCCCTGTGTCCGCACATGGTGGAAGGGGCGAGAGAACTAATTCCAAGCATGAGGGTTCCCCACACATAATCCAATCATCTCCCAAACCCGTCACTTCCAAACACCACCACATTAAGGCGTGGGATTTCAGCTTATGAATTTGAGTGAGTGAAACACCAATATTCATTTGATAACACCCATGCCATCCAGGTGTGCAATAGGATTCCTGAGGCTCCAGAGCCCAAGGGAGCACTACTGTGAAGGGTATAGGTACCAAGAGGGTGTTTTGAGGATATGACACCCTGGCCAAAGGTGTGGGGCAAGACCCTATGAGTTCAAATCTGCCAAATGTATGCATGTGGGCAAAAAAATTTACCTCCTTTGAACCTCCTCATCTCATCTGTAGAATAAAGGTGTCAAGGCAACTACTTCACAAGATTGTCACCAGGATTCATTTCAGTTACATGTTTGGCAACCTTAGCTCATGCCTTGTACACAGTAAGTCTTAAAAGAATGTAAGCTATTTTTATTGGCATTGGCATTATTATTTTTACTATTAAGGGCTAAAATTATTAAAGGGAATATCATGATGAAAATTTTAATAAAAACCTCAATGACCATAACTTTGATTATGCCTCTGTGGATTGCTATTATAAACTAAGAAGAAAGTGCTAAAATTAGGCAATTTAATAGAAAACTAAGTATAGTAGCATACAAAATCACATGATCACAATAGATGCTATAACCTTGCTTCTGCTCTCTTCCCCTTTACCTCTTTTTTCCTCATATTTTCCTTTATTCATAAAATGATCCTTCATTTTGTTTCAAAATGTTGGTCATACTGTTGTAAGCTAGAAAGTTAAGACTACCCACTCGGTTTTGAGTTTTTCTATTTTCTTTCAAAATTTGCATTTTTTCACCCATGAATTTGAAATGGGTGAGGCATCTGTACCTGGAACTGTGTCAGGACCCTATTAAACAGAGCCAGTGACTGTCAGTGAGCCCCAAGAGTTTATTCCAGATTATGGCTCCTGAATAGGACCTTTCTCAAGTGCCCTCTACTCTTCCCATAGGAAACTCAGTGGATTACACATGAAGCAAAATTCCCTTTGAACAAGAGATTCTAAAGTTTGACCTGAAGCATATAGAGTGACAGGCATAGAATTCCTAAGCTAGACCTGGCTCCTGGGAGGCTCATTAAACAGAAGAGAATTCCAAATTTCATTCTTCTTCAGTTATGCCTCTGGATTTAGGAGGTATTAACAGAGTGGTTTTTGGAAGTCAAACAACAGAGTTCTGAAACACAGAAAGAAGTCAAGCCAAAGAGGAAGACATGAAAATACTGAACTCTGAAGCCTGTAAAAGAAGCCTGTTAAATTTTAATCATCTTGACTAGTGTGTTTGTAATTGTTGATCTTACATGGAATCTAATAGTTCTAATGAAAAATGTGTTAGGCCTTGGGTCCAAGGATATCATCATTATAAGTACGTAAGTGCCTAGGACAATATAATTCTCTCTACAGTGCTGCTGCTGTGGCCTTTGATCCATGATGTATTACTTACTTATTTATTGATTTATAAAAATGAGCTCTCAAGGTTTTCCTAAGAATTCTAAGGGCACATGAACAAAACATAGGAAATATACAACCACAAAAAAATAAACCATGAAGTATAAACCAGATCCTCTAATGTTCAGGGCACTCTGCCTAGGTGAGCTGGATAAATCAAAAATACACTTTCTAGACACACCCTGAATGTCAACAAACAAGAACTCTATAAAACCCAAAGAAGGAAGTTATATAATAAAAGTTTACATGAGCTATAATATACATTGGCAAAACTCGGATCTAAACATTACGAATTTATTTACATTTGGCCCTTCTTCAGAGACAGGCCTGAGACTCTCACCAAAAAGTATGAAGAGTATGATATCTTAAACACCAGCAGGGCCAGAGGTCATGTACTTGGCTTTCAGCATTTAGTATTATTTTAAGCCAATTAAAATAATTTTTTCACAGTGGAAAGATTCCATTAAATAATAGCTTTATTCACGATGAGTGTGGGTTGCATGGCTCTTTACTGAATGTGAAAGAACTGAAGAGAGGGCATGGAATTTAATTCAGGGAAAAGACAAAAAGACTCATCTGAAATCTCAGCCCAGTACAAAGCAGCAACCTGACAAATCGGGCCTAAATTGTTAGCCATTTCAATTGGCATAGGTGAAAAGGTGAATATTTATTATTATTACTTTTTCTCTATGATCTAAAATCTTAGAGCATGAAACTTCTGTTTTTAATACTGATTTTCTCTCAGTATTCTACCATTCCATGCCAAAGGTGAATCACATATATATTGGTCTTCACTCTTTCTTTTTAGTCCCTACTGAAACAGAAAGGATTTTATTACTTCCCTGGACTATGACTCCATGTTCCTCTGCTAATGGTAGTCCTTAAAAGCCCACAGTCTTTCATTAACTTTGCTCTTCCATAGACAGCCAATTCAGGCTCACCAAATAAGCCAAAAACAAATCGACCTGGGTCCACAGTAATCCCATTTGGCACAGAATAATTTACTAGATATTTTCTACTTTCTCCACTTCATCTTGGCTGTGTCATTCAGTGTTTTTGACCAAAAGCATACCAGACTCTGCACACAGCGACTGAATATTCCAAATTTCCTGCAATCTGATTGACATTAAAAGCACAGAGATGTTATGGTTGTAACCCAGTTGGTTAAGGCAATAATCTGGCAACCCACATACTGATTTGATTGACTTGGAACTTGGCACATTGTCATATAACTAAGGAAGCAGCTCTAAAAAAAATGAAAGTACATCAGGATGATTTGGCTCACTTCTAGTTGTTTCAGTAGATTGGAAGCCGTTGCATAAAATCCCAACATCTTTTGTCTTTCTTCTCACCAGGTGCATACTCACGAGCACTCCTTCCTGCTCAGTTTAGAAAGCACAGAGTCAGGGCTAGAGGTGCAGCTCAGTGGTAGAGCATATATTTAGTAACCACAAGGCCCTGGGTTCAACCCCTAGAATTTAAAAAAAAAAAAAAAAAAAGACAGCACAGAGTCACTAGTCTATAGCATTATCAGGAATTACCAAAATGGCTTCATTATCTTCTCAACACATTATTCAGCTAAAATATTTTTATCTGTGACAGAACTTTGCCCATAGTTCTTTTTTTGCCTCACCAGTGGGGAGATCTAATATCCAATTTTATGTAGTTTGAAACTTAATTCATAAGAAGACTCCAGAATGGTAAACATTCGTTAACCCCAAAGGAGGATAGTCCAAAAAATAGTCTGTATGGACTGCCTGACTGAAAGTCACGCACACATGGTTTAACTTCTGCTCTCCATTTCCCTGTATCTACTGTATTGCCTATTATGCTGCCTGTTCTACTTTATCTGCAGAGAAAAACGCTACCCAAGTATACACATCATACTATTTCATCCCCTTATAGAGAAAAACATAGCAGTCCATATTCTGCAATCAATTTTCTCATCATACTGATTTTTCCATCAGTCCGAGATACATCTACACATAACTCCAAGACATATATTGTGATTATCACATCACTACCTCACAAACGATAGTCACATTCATAAAAATCTATTACCATTGACTACACTTTTTGTGTCTTTTTCATCAACACTCATGTCTCAGTCAATAAGAAGTATATGATGCCATCAAAAGGCTAAACAAATTTTGATGATGAGACTATTTGTGAAATGTGGACCAGATTAAGATTACCAATGAGGTATGGTAAACAGGTAAAGATCAGCTATAATGGAAAGTCTTTACCTCCTCTAATCCTTATAGAAAGGATCTTGTTACTTAGTGAGAGCCAAAGCAGTAAGAGAAGAGTCACCTAAGTAAAATGGCTGTGATAATAAGGAAAATAAAATAGCCACTCCCTAAAATGACAAGAAGAAATATGGAGAACAAATACTCTATTTATATCTCCTATTTGTTAACCTCTAGGATTGCTGAAACTAAATGGAAAACAGAAAGTGAGAAAGACTGAGTGAAACAGTTCATAAAGAAGTCTGACTCATGAAGAACAGAGCCAGAGAGACAGAATTTAAGAATGCAGTGAGGAAAAAAGAATGAATTGGAGAGGGAAAGGAAGAATAATCAGAGCTCCACTTCAGAAACCCTTTAGTGGAGGATCAAGATTTTCTGAGCCAGAAAAGTAAATTGTATCAAATTTTAGATTCTTAGAAGCTGAAATCAGAATAGGAAGAAAATCTCACCAATGTGACCGAGATTGAAAAGAACCAGAGGAACTCATTTCAGCCATAAAGGATGCCAGAGATAGAGAAAGCAAGATTAGCATTTATATCCCAAGAATATCTGATGGATCAAAATTAGGAGACAAATTAAGAATCAAGAGCCAGCCTAGAACAAGGCAGAGTTAGAAGAAAAGTGACTCGGACAATTTCTGCCTATGACATGCGTATGGTTTGGCTGGCTTCAAAAGATATCAGAGAAGCCAGGCATGGTGGCGCACAACTTTAATTCCAGCACTTGGGAGGCTGAGGTAGATGAAACATTGTGAGTTCGAGGCTGGCATGGTCTACAACGTGAGGAAGGCAGGCCTGAACTACATAGTGTGACCCTGCTTCGAAAAAAATAGGACTGGGAGTTTGGCACAGTAGCTTAAGCACCTGCTTGGCAAGTGTGAGGTTGTGAGTTCAATCCCCGGAACTGACCAAAAAATAATAATAATAATAATAATAAGGTATCAGAGAGAAAAATTAAGATTCTTGAGAAACTGAGAGCATACCAGAACACCTAGCACACCGAAGTGAAAAACTCAACTGTCAGATATGGTATTTCACAACTATCCATCATTCAGTAATTAGTCAAATTCACAAAAACAGGGAGGCAAAATTATAGGCTGTACAATGATACAGTACTAATATGGTATGAACTGCCTTACTTCAAAATGGATTGTACCAGAAAATAAAATCCAGTGAAGAAAAAATATGCAAGTTGATAAATTCTCATAATCTATCTAGTTTCATTCTGAGAACTCATTCATCTTCCTTTCAAACATAGAGACCAGCTTTTATTTATAAAAACATAAAAAACATAATAGGTAAATGACTCTGAGAAGAGAACAAATATTGTACATAGAAGACAAATCAGTAGAACAATTCCCTTGATATCTCATACCTGAATACTAAGATAAACCATTTTCTTTCATCATTTTTGCTAAGAATTGTCTTGGAAACTGAAGTCTCTTGTTATAAAATGCTTGTTGTCCGAAGAGGATCCAGAGCAGAAAGCGGTTGGAAAACATAAATGGAGAGCAAATATCAGGGATAGAGTTCAAGATAGGATATGAAAGAACAGTCACTCCTATATGCTAAATAGGAGTAAAATGAAGAGCTTTCCATTCCCTGCAGGAATCTGGTGGGAGGTAGAGTGCAGGTAGCATATATAGCAGCTTAGTAGTAATGAACTGAGATGAAGTTTGTTATGGCTTGTGTCTAGATAGCCCTCCAAAGTCTCATATGGTCATAGGTAGGGTTTTTCAGAAGTGACTGGATCTGCAGTGTGTGATGCTGGGATTAAGTGTAAAATGCTGGGATTAAAGGTATATGATTACTAAATTAGTCCACTAATTAGTTTGACATAGTTCTGAGTGTGGATAATGGGAAGGCTCACCCTGGATGTGAGTGCTACCTTCCCTAAAGGTGTATAGCCTGGATAGAATACAAGGAACAGAAGAAGGGCTGCTATTGTTGCTTGCTGCTTTCTGCTGGCTACTTTGCTATTTTGCTGCTTACTGCCTTCTGCCCACCATGAAATGTTTCCCCTCTACAATAACCCTCTGCCACACCACACTGCCTTGGAACCAGCCAACTGATTGAAACCTCTACAAACTGTGAGCTAAATAACTCCTTCCTCCTTTAATTTTGGGTATTGTGTATTTTGTTTAAGCAGTAATAAAAGTAACTAAGATAGTCTAATAGGCAGCAGGTTGACCACAAAATGAGTTTTATCTGCTCAGCTCAGCTTCCTCTAGGTCATTTTGCTCTCAATTTAATCCTATCATTCCCATGGCATGCCACTGTTTTGCTATATATCCATCTAGGAGACTATGGCTCATATATGAAGTAGAAGGTACTAAAATTTGACATAGAATGATGAGTATGAAGAATGGAAAACAAAAAAATATGATAGAAGCAGCCAAATATGATAAGAGATGCAATATATGATAATAAAACCAGACACAAGTTCCAGAAATAAATAATAGCATGTATTCACTGAATTCTGGCCCAAAACAAATTAAAATAGCAGAGAATCAGGTGCCATTTCTTAACTAAATTTAATAACCACTGTTTCCTTTTATAGGTCCTTCTTTGTCCTATTTAATGAGACTGTGTATGCCAAGCTGAGAGTATCAGCTGCTAACAAATGTTTTTATTCCTACATCCAACCACAAGAATGAAATCAGGTAAAAGAGAAGAAAAGCAATTTTTATGGTGCTAAGTGAAACCTGAGTACTACTGAATTTTATCATAAATCCATAAACTTGATGCAGTCCTTTGTGTTACATACAATATACATTAGAAAATGAGTTAAAAGATACCATAAAGAGACTAAATGTGAAATTCATACTATAAATTCATACTGTAAAAAAACTCATGCCTTTGTGTTTGTTTTAATTCTGCAGAATTGAGTTCTTAAATCCAAAGAGAAAGACTGGCTGAAATTTTCACAGAAGCCATGTGTCAAAGCAAAACAAAACAAATGCCATACTAAAAAAATATGATATTGCTCTTTAGGGAGAAAAAGTAGTTAAATGCCTCTTCCATATTTCTTCACTCGACATGTGGCTCAAAATATAAATGATAAGTGCTCTGAGAATAAACTAATGTGAAAGTATAGAAGAAAAATTCCAAATATTTTCCAGTCCTTCCATTGGGAATAATTATGAGCCACTGTGGTAAAGAAAGGTTGAATTTATCCCAGCACCATTCTGTGAGGAGTAGTGCAAAACTAAAGCCAAAATGTGGCACCAAGTGACCCTTCTGAGGTCAACAGCTTTTATATATCCAGGTACTTGAGTAGTAGAGATGATATAAACCAACAATGGATCTCTTTGTCCTGGAAATTAAACCGGAAATCTTAACACTATTTTCAGTGTTTCTTGGCTTTCATTCTGTTAGAAACTCTGCCACATTTCAGTATTTTCATTCTTGTCCTGAATGAAATCAGAAAGCAGAGAGGCACTTGAGAATTCTGTTTCTAAATAAAAGTAAACATTTCCAAGTGAGCTTGGGCCTCTGTTCTCTATTTTTGTGACTTAATTACTGTGCTTAAATGTTCCACAGCTGTCATATTTCTTTGTGGTATGAGTTTATTGATCCAAGATTAATAGTAATAAAAGTGTTAATGAGTGTCTATAAGGTATTTAATAAGCATTTCCTATTGTATTTTCCAGTGCTTGGTCAAAAATTGTGCAAATAGTAATCTTTTTTTATTTTGTTTTTAAATTTTCATGGAGACTGAGAACATGGGTATAAGACTTATATACTTGAAAACCTAGAGCAAAATTTTCTCTGGTTCATTCCTCATCATTTAAGGGCAAGCTCTATAAACAAAAACACCAGATCCTTCTGAATCAACTTTATCATTTAGCACATGAATTGTTAAATAGGAAGTTAAGCATTTTCTAAAATGTCTTGATCCCTTCAAGTCAAAACAGCCTAATTCTAAGAGATTAACTAGAATAGAATAGAGTAGAGTAGAGTAGAATAGAATAGAATAGAATAGAACAGAACAGAACAGAACAGAACAGAACAGAACAGAACAGAACAGAAATAGCTCTTGAATTTATTTTCCTATGGATAACTTACCACATTTGTATGTCTGTGGTTGGATCTGACTTCTAATGGTAACAACAGCACTAAAGAATTAAAAGTCACTCTACCACCTAGATCTACACTCCAGAAGAGTTGTCATTTGGTGTTTTCTAGCTGACAACTGAAGAAGTGTCTTGATGTCTCACAGGACAAATGAAAGATGATTAAACTCTGAAGCAATTGTCTAAATAATTTTCTAAGGGTTAATAGTCACAGACTAATTTACTCACCAGAGTAGAATTCGTGATGTGGAACCTTAATCATCATTGTCTTTGTTTCACAATTTAACACACAAAACTTAGTACTCTCACTTTTGTAATAAGATCTGTGATGGCTAGAGACTGACTCTATAATCATGATGTGTCATCATTATACCACTTTTCCTTTTTCCTTGGACATTTTCACTGAAGATGCAAGAAATTTTTCACTGTCAAAACCAATCACCTGGGTTGGAGAAGAAAGCCCAGAGCATTATCTGTCCATGACTTTGGCAATGCTGCCAGTATGAACTCATGGACTCCCAGACCCTCTGCCTAGGTCACCATAATATAACAACTAGTAATACACAATAGGAATACTAAACATTACCAGAAAGTAAAAATAATCTTTGAATTTTACTTATTCTCTACTCACAGTTCTACCTGTGGAGATAAAAGAGAAATAAATAAATGACAGACCATGTCTATGTGTTCTTTTATCAACTTGGTAGTAAATAGGCAAGAACAGAAAGAAAGAAACCATATCTGGAAAAAGAATGGCTCTTGCATATTTCACCTCTGTTCTAGGAAAAGTAGTAATTCTTGCCTCATAGAAACTGAACTTCTTCTCAGTCTACACACATAGGTACGTTTGTAACTCCAAATGAAATCTTGGTAGTTAAAAAAAAGAGGAAATTTAGGGGATTGTGGACTGGGAGGGTGATCAAAATTTTAAGGAAGAAAAATACAACATAGAAAAAGAAAATGACTTTACTAAAAGTTAATGATATCAGAGAGACAAAAAGAATGTAATTAAAATTTTAACACTGAAAATGTTACAAAAAGTAGTACAACACTTAGCCGGGCGTAGTGGCGCACACTTTTAATCCCAGCACTCGGGAGGCTGAGGCAGGAGGATCAATGTGAGTTCGAGACCAGCCTGGGCTACAAAGTGAGCTCAAGGTTGGCCTGAACTACATAGTGAGAGCCTGTCTCAAAAAACAGGGCCGGGGACTTAGCTCAGCGGCGTAAGTCCCTGTGTGGCAGGTGTGAGGTTGTGAGCTTGATCCCCAGTACCAAAAAAAAAAAAAAAAAGTACAACGCTTTCTCCAAAATGCCTTCTAACCACTATTAATCGGTCAAAAGGTTGGGCAGGCTTCCTGGCAAAACTCACAAAGGACCATTAATTGAAAGTAATTCAATGACAGGCCATGTATAATAGTTTCAGAACGTAAAAAGAATAAACATGAGCTATGACTAAAGACTGAAGAGAAGACGTAGGCAAAACTATTTAGTTTCATTGTAGTAGATTTCCAGATGTTAATTCAATCCAACACGTCTGCTGAGATTGATTAGAGAGGATGGCAGTGATGGTTGTCGTGGCGGTGTCCAGAATTCCACTGCACTGACTGTACAATGGCAATTCCGTTTCTGTGAAACCAAACTGCTTTCATCTGCCTAATTTCCTTCCTATTACTTTTGACTCTTGATGACAAATACTTAAGGAATGGTGCCAAAATCCAGTTGGCACTTCATTATCTGAACATGTTCCATGATGCCTAAGTTTTAAAATATTTGATTTTGTTATAGTAAGAAATAAAAATTTTGAGTAAAACTCATGGGAATGCTAAGATAATGTGAAGATTGTCAAACTGAGAGCTAAAAACATCACTATCAGGGACAAATTTTCTGCCTCTGCTACTAACTCAAGGCATGATGGAGAAGTTGTTAAATCTTTCTTAAAATTTTTTCAGTGATTAAGCAAAAGTAATGATGTTTACCTACAAGTTTGCTGAGGGAACTGATAAAATGAATACTAAGATATTTTCATGTTTCAAGTTCTACTGTGCAATTTCACATAACTTACAAAAGGAATAAGTATAATTTATTAATCTAAAAAGTGTATATGTTGTAAAGCTTTTATACATATTCAAATTTTTCACTTAATGACCTATATACAATAAGACCAAACACATAGTTACACACACACACACACACACACACACACCGCTCATATACAAACAATCACGCCCTCCAATAACCAACTCTATGCCTGGTCTTGTTCATCTCTCTGCTCAACCCTTTCATTATTAGGTCCAAAACTTGACTTGTTCTGCATGATCTCCTTTTTTAAAGTCTGATTTTGGACCTAATAATGGAAGGGTTGGGCAGAGAGATGAACAAGACCAGGCATAGAGCTGGTTATTAGAGGGCGTGATTGTTTGTATATGAGTGGGGTGTGTATATGTAACTGTGTGTTTGGTCTTACGTGTTTATAGGTTATTGATTCAGTGAAAAATTGGAAATATATATTAAAGCTTTATAACATGTACACTGTTTTTAGATTAATATATAATATATACTAATAGAAATTAAAGTTAAATAAATAAATAAATAAATAAAAGCCAAAGGGGAAGCTGACAATGTAACTTAGTGTGAAGATCCTGGGTTCAATGTTTAGTCTCCATAAGTATGATCGATGTAGTGTTTTAAATGTTGTCTGCTTTTGAATTATGTACCTAAGCCCAGGTATTAAAAATATGTCTGCTTGAAAGCTAAACAACAAACAAAAATTATATCATAGATTGTCTATGCAGCATCTAAAAATACACCCTTTTAGAAGACTTCTTTTTACAAAACATTTTAAATACATATAAAAGTAGGTAAAATAGATCATGAACTTCCATATACTCAGGACCTAGCTTTAACAATATAGTTGACCCACATCTCATCCAATTCTTTCTTTCACATTATTTCAAATCAAATCTCAAATGTTATCTAAAATAGTTCATTAAACATATCTATATAATGATTATTATACCAACTAAAGCAACTATAATTCTGTAATATCAATCATCCATGTTGGAAATGGCTAATTGTCCTCTTTTTTAATGTGAATCTTAAAAAACACTACAATATTTTCCCCCTTCTTATTCTCAGCTTGAGCAATCATATAAAAATCAGCATGAATAGAATATGCCTTGGATCACAAAATAGCATTCAGTGTGGAAATGTGGTATCTCTGCATTTCAAATGATGTAATTCTTGGTTTAAGGCTCAGAATAACTTCCTATGGAAAAAATAAATAGTGTGCATCCCTTTTTAAAATACAGCAACAAGTTTTGTGGAAAAGAAAATTCTGGGGCCAAGGAACAATGTAGGCTTGAGAATGCAAAGCTTCACTGAGACCATCCATCACCAGATCTCATATATCATTGGTTTGGAAGCAGGTCGATTGGTTTGCTTGCTTGTTTGTTTGTTTGTTTTTATGATACCAGGGAATGAACCTAGGGTCTTCATACTGAGCTACATCCACAACACTTTTTTTATGTGTGTGTGATAGAGGGTTTTTGTTTGTGCGTTTTTGTTTCATTTATTGTTCTTGTTTTGAGACACGGTCTAAGTTTCTAAGTTGCCCAGGATGGGCCCAAATTTGTGATCCTACTGCTTCAGCCTGCCAGTGTGCTGGAATTACAAGCATGTGCCACCACACCAGCACAGATTTGGAAGCAGTAAATCTCAGCTCTAAAATCATTCTTGGGCCTTGACTTACCTGCTCTGTAAGTATGGATGTATAGACTCCTTTCTTGAAATATTTTTTACTACAATATATTATTAATAAATATTTATAATCATTAATACCCAGCATATAATAAGACACAGTCACAGTCTTTTCCCCTTCCCAGGATTTTAGATTGTATGGTGCTTTAATAACTCTGTACAGAAGGAACTACAGAGATTTACTCCCCAGTGTACAGCCTGGTGTCCTGACCCAACATTTGGGGGATTCCTGTCTGCTTTGTGTGGTGAAGATTTCAATTCTAATCCAAAGGAATATAAATTATGAGCGGGAAATATCCTGTATTTATTCATTATTCAATAACTCCTTAACAGAAACCCGGCATGACTTCGGATGACCGACACATCAATAATAAAACCATTAACATAAGAACTAAAGAACATAATTGAAGAGGAGACAGATATACTAGAACATAAGATACAAGTTGTCAGCAAGTAAGCAGAGCATGCAAGTCTATATTTCCCTAAAAGCAGGATGGACAGATTTCTTCTTCTTATAAACAAATGCAAAAATTTAGGAATCTTTGAAATAATTCTTAATACCTTTTTTAGCTTTGAATAATGAGAAAAGTTTGGCATAATTGTGAGTTTACGTTTATCTATCCTAAACTTGAATTCTAAGATAATCAGTCAAAGCTTATCCTTTTTCGTCAAACACACCAGAAATTTATTAGTTGGACTACCCCTATACATCTGACCTTTTTATTATAAAAGATGTGTTGTTTTCATAGCTTGCACTCAAAATTTTCTCAACTGTTCTTAGGTCAGACTGCCATTTACTAAAATTGTTAATCATAGAGATTTGGATGTTTCTACTTTTGTGCATTTAGGACTGTGCTGGTTCCCTGGAAGATGTTTCAGAACAGTCGTTTAGGTCATTTAAACCAAAACCAATCAATTAACAATGAAAACTAGTGAAAGGATGCAAATAATTTATTCATTTCATCCCTTCTTTTAGCTGTAGTATGCTAGGTCATTTTCCTTTTCAAATAACAAGACTAACAAAAGCTTTGTGATTTTTTAATCTATTCAGGAATACTTTCTAAATGTGAACATATGACAACTGATTGAAGCATAGTCAGTAGGTGAACACATCCTCATGAGTTGAGGAATTAAGTACTGATTATTTTGCCCTCTGTTATTCTAAAAACCTCAGCATATTAACTACATGAAAGTTAAATATCTTAATCTTGTACAAAACAAAATATTAAACTCACTAAAATATATAAATAAATACATTAAAAATTAAAAACAGAGTCTGAGGCAGGGAAACAGGACATCTTGTAAAGGACATGGGGCCTTCCCACAAATCAAGTTCAGATGCATTTGCTGGAACTGGTTCTTCTTACTTGGGAGACTGAACCACTGCCTCTCTCCCTCGTCTTGTTTCTTAGCCCTCATATTTCTTTTTCCTCCATCTTTCTACCACCTGTCCCATCCCCCTCTCTACGGAACAGCATCCTCTACAAGACTCAAATACTTCTCTGCCACGACCCATGCGGCTCCTAAGGTTCTTGGGGTGAAGGACCGCGAGAGGCTAAGAAAATACAGAGAGAAAGCTGGAGTCAGGTGGAGCCCTTATCCTCCTGATGGGAGGAAAGGAACTGCTCAACCAATGTTGCCGGTTTATTTATACACAGGGAAGGATGACGTCAATTTCAGCCCCTCTGCCTAGCAACCTAGGCCTGGATTGTTTAGGAGCCTCCTGTTTTGCTAGGCTGTAGGAGCATTTTTCACGTGGTTGACCCAGGTGCTCTTTGTTACCTTGGTGAGGTCATGTCTGGGTCATGTCCTAAGTCAATTTCCAGCTTCAACGCCTCCCAACACTTCTCCATCGTGTTTGGAACTTATGGATAGAGTTAGTCTGCCCTGCTTGAGTCCCTACCACCGGCTGGATTGCTCTGCTTTCCAACACTTCCCAGGTATAATCACGTCTACATTTATTCACTTAGACAGGGAGCATTTGGGGGTACTTTTCTCATATGCAATAGGGACTGCATATTTGGAAATCATTGGCGTGATTTCCACTGGAAAAGAAAATGAGCCAATGATTAGGATTCAAATGATATGAGTATACAACAAGTTTAGTGAGTATGGGAACACTGAGTGGGGCCTGTCATTAAAGGATGAATCAAAGAATATTATATGCTCTCCTTTTACAACCTATTGAAACTTGGACGAAGGTGAGTAAATGGCTAATTTCTTTTTTTTTTTTTTTTACATGTGTCACCCATTGACTTTTTGGTTCAGGATAGAAATAATAAATGAATAATGAATAAATAAATAATAAATGAAATGATACTAGAACTGAGATACCAAACACAAACTAGAAATCGACTCTAAAAGGCAGAAGGCAACTTCTTAAACTTGCAGACGACCAGACTTCAGAGACATGAGAGATCACACTACATTCAAGAGGTTACAAGCAGTTCAGAAAGGCTGGGATTTAGAGACTTCAGGGGGTTTAGGGGTAAAGAGGGCTGGAATTTTCATGAGGGTTGGCTTATGAAAGACTTTTCAAGTCTCCTTGAGAAGTTCTGATTTCATACCAAAGGAAGTGGGGAGACATGAAAGTACTTTAAGCAATGCTGACAAGATTAAAAACACATCTTCTAAAGCATATTCTGGCAGCCCTTGCTGATGGCTCACAGTGACACGAGCCCAAGGTCAGAGAGATGACCTCAGGAGCTCTTAGAGAATATATGCAAAATTAAATTACTCATGAATACAGTGGCCCACACTGTAGTTCCCTTCTTGGGTACAACCTATTACAGCATCCATGGTGAAACTTCTCAGAGTGGAATTCTTCCCTGGTTATTAGGATTTCTGTTGAGCAATCACCACCATCTACATCAAAACCCCATAATTTTATTTTTCATGTACTTCTTGATCTATTCTCACAGGGAAATTTGGATTTTAATCAACTAAAATCTTGTTGTAATATAGGGTTCTTCCTAATAGCTTGCCCTTTAGAGGGCATTAGCTTCCTGGCCTGAGAAGACCTTACTAGTTCCATTTTAACGACTGTACAGAAGCTCACACGGACAATAAGAAACTAGCGATTGGCATACGGGGTGAAAAATTTTTAGGATGATTATCACTGCATAAAATCTGTCCTTTCTAATTTACATTTCTACTCTGGTGTTGAAATGAGGTTGGATTATATTTTGTGTTATTAGTTTTAATACAATTATTTTTATTATGACTCTTTTGAAAGTTGTAAACACTATAATGAAAAAAAAATCTTTGGGCTTCCCTGACACTGGCATCAAATCTTACCTATAATACATGCCCATGTTCAACACTTAAGTCATGAGTACTATTCTTTAATTAAGTAGGTCACCAACTGTGACTATGTTGGGGAAGAATGCCCTATCTGGCATTAGCTCAACTCTTACAGCCTTCTGTATGTGGGCCCTCAGCGTCAGCTTTCTTATTTGTAAAAGAAGGAAAATACATATTAATTCTACAGAAATATTTTTTTTTTTAGTGAAGAAAAAACAGAAAAAAAGATGTAAAACAAAAACAACAAGCAAAAGAGGCAAACAAACGACTACAGTAAGTACACAACAGTAACATTGCAGGTCTACAAAATCAGATGATAGAAACTTGACAATGGTTGCGAAATTGAGCATTGTTATCTTTAAAATGGTTACTTACATTAACAGATATAGGCATGTAAAATTAATCTAATCATATGAGTATTAATTGTTCTTTCTCAATAACGAATAGAGTCAACAGTGTGTTCATTTTAGTTATCTTACATATACATATATGGATAAAAAAGATGTGGTATTTTTATACAATGGAGTACTACTCAGCTATTAAGAAAGATTGCATTGAGACTTTTGTAAGTAAATGGTCACGACTTGAGACCATACTTGTAAGTGAGATAAATCAAACCCACATGTGTAAATACTGTAGTGTAAGAAATGGAAAAGTATATATGACCCAAAATCTACAATAAATACTATGTAAGGGTAAAAAACAGCTCAAAGAGCAAAAGTAACTGGGAAGGGAAAAGGCAGAAAGAGAAAAGGGAAGAGGAAAGGATATAAACCTGTATATATGTATACATATTAATTCTAAATGATAATGTTTAGCTCCCCACTGACCCTTTGATTCTTAGGTAAATGCCCAAATGAAACCTGAGATCCAATATGGTACCTGCGTTTCAGTTGCTTGTGAGCAAATACAGCACTCTTGCTTTAAATTTTAGTTCCTGAAAAGTTCATCCAAGCATCTCCCCCGAGTTCGCCCCAGGCTCAGAAGAATCCACCCACATCAGAAGACAAATCACAGTAACAAAATGAGTATGTATGTCTGTGTTTCCCTTTTGGTCCAAGTAATTGGAAAGAAATACTCATCTGTTTCCTTTTCTGTTTTCATTTTAAATTTTCTGTATCTTTCACTTTTTAGTAGATAATGTTTAGGAGTGTGTAAGTCACTCCTCTTCTGCCTTCCCCTTTACCCTAGTTGCCTTTATCTCCCTTGAGACGACCACTGTTGTTAGTTAGAATTACTCTTGCTATTAGATATCATCAGGAACATTTCTATTAATAAAAAAAAAAGAATTCCTAGTTCCATTATCAGTGCCTCCATTTGAGCAGGTGATTACAGTAAACACATAAGGCGTGTGGGCCTATTTGTTTGCTCTAGCTTCTACTTAACTATTTCCTTTGGCTTGAGTGCTTTGAGGTAAATTTCAGGTCAGAGTCTAGCTGAGTCAATGTAATGGTGACACAGCAACACATTTAAGCCATCTGGTAGGCAAGACAGCCAGACAGGAAGCATTAAGAATGGAAAATACAAAATTATGCTTTATTCTAGCCACAATTCTTTAAAAGTGAGGCACCTGCTTAAAATATACAAACTTTAACAAGGACCATTGACCAGAAAGAATTTGGGGGACCCAAGTGTAAGTGGAAACCACTTGGAACTTTCCATTGAGGAAATTGGTTTTAAGAAAAGCTCAGTTAGTTTTTACTGCATTGCAAGTACTCTGTGGACCACAATCTAATGTTAAACACAGCACGCACAAAAGAGACTGTTCCATCTTAGTAAAGACCAATCAAGAGCCAAAGCCCATCACAGGCCAATCAATGCAGGGGAGGTGCAGGAATTCCAGCAGAAAGAACAATAAAACTGGCTAATATAATTTAGGGAGAGTGTATTGCATCCCTTAGCACCTACTCACTTGATAGTGTTAATGATATCCCCTCAGGGCAAGAATTTTCTACCTAAGAAGAAACATAAAAACTGAACTTTAAAGATGAAGCCAAAGATGATACAACATAATGAAATGAAACAAGGCTTCAAAAGCTTGTGTTAATATTTTGGCATTGCTTTTCTGATGGGCTGAAACGCATTATGAATAAAGCAAGTCTAGATTATGCAAGAGAATGCAACTGATCAAATACAAATTTCACCTCATGTTTGTTTCCATTACGTCCATAGTGCCAACTCTAGGATTGTTTTTCAGTCTTTAATAGGGCGATCTAAAGACATTAAACTTTCCACTGCAATGGTTTATAAAATCTCTTTTAATGGATATTAGTATTGGATATTAAAGAGGAGATAATAAGGAAACATGAGATTCAGTAATGAGATCCAAAAAAAGTTTGCAAAATTTAAATTTTATTGACTCCAAGTGTTGAACTGAATAACATTTGATATGCTCCAAACACTCACTAGCAGCCTAACCAGTGCATTGCATATCATCAACATCAAGTAGACTGTTCTCTAAGGAGCTCATAGTAATCTTCCTATTCTTTTCTCTGATTATGTTTTCCCCAGGGTTGTCCTCATGCACAAAAATTCATGTGGAAAGAATCTTTCTAGCTCTCTTTCCCAGGAGAATTATGTCCACTTCACTTGGAGCAGAACAGACCTGAAGTGAAACTCTGAAGTGCCCCTGACACCTCAAGAATTTACAAGCTTTCAGATATACTAATCTGAGTTGTTGAAGAGCCTAAAGAAATCTAGCAGAATTGAGAACTGCTGGCACATATAGCAATTTTGTCTGGGCCCTTCAAAATGCAACCATTCTTTCTAGAACATTATTTAAAACTTTCAAGTGTATTTTTTTTGTTAAATGATTTATAGAGGTCAATTTGCTAGTCCTCTAGGTTAGTTTCATTGATGTATACAATCTTTAATCCCAGAAAAGTTAAACTTAAATACTATTATAAAGCATAAAAAGATTTCTACCATGAACCAAAGCAATAAACACACGCACACACTCGTGCACACACAAACACACACACACACGATATGTGTGTGTATAGAAACAAAATCACACAAAGTAGAACTTTTCTTCACAATGTGAAATTCATCCTCCTATTTTCTATTATGTGCACAGTTAATTCTCATTATTATTTATAGTCTATAAAGGCATTCCCAGTTTTGAATTAGTACATGTTAAGCCATTATTCCTAGGGAAAATAAAGGGCTAGGTTCTCCAAGGCACAGTATTTTCACCAACTGATCAATACATAAACTTATTTGATTTGTGTTTTATGTGAAGATATCTAGTTTGCTATACACTGACTCACTAACATTTAACTCAATTAACGGCACTATGTTGCATCTAACACACAAATGAGGTTTATTCTAACACTATGTTTTCTACGTAAGACACATCCCAACCTCCTTACCCACAGGAACACTTGGGAAGCACATCAGGACTATGTTTGGGGTCCATTTTAAGCAGTGAATTCAGCAACAAAAGTGTAACGATACAGAAATGCCATTAAATGACTATGAAAAGGGAAAGGACGCTTGTTTACAGTATGAGACCCGACATGAAAAGACAGAGCATCAGCTCGTTTGACTTTGGCTGGGAACACATGGGTTGAATAGTTCAGTTTTTTTTTTTTTCATGTTCTGTTTATGTCTATAATTAACTGCAAAAGTAACACTAGCATTGGTTTAAGAATTACAAATAAATTTTGGTGAGTGGGCAAATTGGTAAATACTGAATCCACAAATATTGAACATCAATTGTAAATACGAGTGTGTCCATATGTATACTTAAGTACTTGTGATTTTAGTACTAAAATGATTTTACCAGAGTTTAGATTGACAAAATAAATGCCCTATAGTAAACAGTTGGAATGTTAGGACTGTAAGGTGATCACATTCTATTTTCATATTTGAATAAATGAGAAAAAATAGTGAATACTAAGCATCTCATTAAACAAGACTCCTCACGTCAGAATAATGTAGAGACCTTGAAATCAACAATACATTATCAATGTTTTATGTTTATGATGCCACAAATGATAAAATATTTTGGCATATAAGTCAAAATAACTTCACAAACCATGCGGTTGAATATAAAAAGTGACCCATGAGAGTGAGCTGGGGTTTGGAGATATATCTACAAATTAAAAACCCATCAAAAGAACTTGTCTTCATTACAGTAGTATTTACATTAGCAAAGTAAAACAACCTTAATGGTCATGAACAAAATAATGGAAAAATTACACTATTCTCATACAATTGAATTATATGTTAGTGAAAATGCGTAAACTAATGCAACACAGAAAAATATAAATATATAGTTAATTTCAAAAACAGATACGGTTTGTGATCTTTTACATGTGTTTAAAAATATATGAAACAATATTACATATTGTTCAAGAATACAGGCGATTTTAATAAACTATAAAAATACACTTAAAATTTCAAACCATGTTTACTTTTGTTCAGTAAAGTCTTATTTCTTTTACTAGACTGAGATATGTCAGTGTCTATTTCATTACATTCTGCATTATTTTTTCAATCTGAAATATTTTCTTAAAATATTTTAAAGCTACCTCCTTATCACAGAGCACCCCCTCATTACACAACATTAGTGACACTAGAATAATTTAATATAGGTGTTAGCCAAGGAGAATAAACTTTCAATATAAGTATGTTGCATCAATAAAAAAGTACTCATTGCTGCCAATCAAAGAAAATATGCAATATACTTACTGTGATTTTTGAATAAGGAAGCTTTTCACCTACCATATTGAGTGCTTTATTCCAAACAGACATTGAAATTGAATTATTCAGGGATAAAAATTATAATAATAGTCTTAGAAACCATCACAGGTTAGAGGAGCATACAGGACATGTGAGGACCAATCTGAGTAAAGTATGGACTTTGATTAATAAAAATGCACCAGTGTTGGTTCATTGGTTGTGATAATTATACCAGTAATGCTAACAGTGGAGAAAAAAGTACTATCTGTAGGGGAACTCTAACATTTACACACGTGATGCAAAATTCTCACTAAAGAATTTGTGACTTGAAAAGCATTGTGACTTGAAATCAAGAAGTAAGATCATTCTCACCAAGAAATCAAGCCCTCTACATTTAGAGTTCCTTAAACAAAGAGTTAAATTTGTCTGTATTCGTCTTAAAGGTCATGGCACAAGGATAACCTCAGGATTAACCATCAGCATAATCTAAATGCATTAATTTAAGTAGAAAGTAATCCTTCTTAGAAGTAACCTATTCATTTTTTGGAAAAAGAAAAAAGAAACTGAAGGAACTTCAAATTACTCACTTGAACTATAGGTACAATTTACTTGTAATAGTATTTTTATCTACCATAAAACTGGACCCATTTAGAGCAATAATTTAGAGATGTCTTCTGGACTGATGTCATCTTAGGGCATTGATTTGTCAGTTTCCTAAAGATATTTGCATGAGAAATATTTCACATAACAGTCTTACCTTTCAAAGAAGGGGGAAAGCAGGTGCCTTACCAGGAACTTTGGCTCTTCACCAAAAGAGGTAGAATGGGGACAAAGAGGAATAGAGATTAAGGAACACTGAAGCAAAAGAGGGAAAAAAATCAGAAGGGAAATTATAACTGACTTCTAAGAAGATGTATTTATTTTGGTTTCTTTTTTGCAGAAGTGCTGGCTGGTTATTTTAGGGAATCATATTTAAGCCTTCAGATCTTTTGCAAAGAGTTCCTTGGATGAAAATGTAAGGGAAAAGGATGTATCTTCCACTCTTTATTTCAGTTATGTGTGTATTGATTTTGTTTTACCTATAAGGCAAAATTATTTAATAATAAACCTACAAAAAAGAGATGAAGAGGGGAGGAAAAGGAAAGAGGAGAAGAGAGAGAGGAGCTCAGAGGAGAGGAGAAGAGAGGAGAGGAGGGAAGGGGAGGGGAGAGGAGGGGAGAAGAAAAGAAAAAGAAACCTAGGGAAATTATTTCGGTTTATTCTTTAGTCCCAAAAATTATATTCTAGTTCATTTTCATTGTTGTTGTTGTTTTTAGTACCAGAAATCAAACTCACAACCTTGTGCTTGCCAGGCAGGCACTGTGCCTCTAGTTCATCTTTAAATCAACAAATTCTTTTTTTAATAAATGAGGAAATTCCCAGTTCTGGCCCCAGTGCTTTATTATGTTATCTTGTGTTGTACTGGAAGGGATTATAGTTTAACTTCTACATTACTCAACAGTTTCCTTCCATCAGGAGGTGGGCCAGGATTAAAAAAGAAAATGGTCAGGAAAGGAAAACCCAAGCGAAAGTTTCCAAGAAAGATAACATCCATTGCAGAACCGTTTTGTGACAAATACCCTCAGGAAAAGAGATTACAAGAAGCGTGACTGTAACTTCCTTGGGTAATTTTTTGTGCCATTCAAAAAGATGAAATGAAAATAAAAGGACATTTACACAGGAGCTACTGTGTTGGTCTGTTAGGCCCATTTGGGGCTGCTTGTGTAAGCTCAGGCATGCAGGTGAGTCAGAGATATCAAAAAGAGAACATAGTGGTGACCTAAGTATATTTACAACACCTCTGCCATTTGATCTTACAGCTCAGTGTTCATGCCCTTTAAAATATGGAAGAATGAAGCTAAATATTGACTTGGAGGAGAAATCCAGAATTCATGTCCAATGACGTCATCTGAAGTTTTTTTCAGTAAAACATTTCAAACACTCAATAAAATTGTTTCTAACCAGTAGAGATATTTGCAGGTTATCAACTGAGTAAGAACAACAAAATTTTATGAACTTTAATACGTAAGTAAAAGGCAACAAACACCCTCTCATCCATTTGAGCTCCATTAGTTTGGAATCTGTGATATTTGACTTGGACTTTCTTTGCAGTATTTGTAAAGAAAGCAACTTATGTTGTTAAATCTCTCTGATGTAAACAAGGTATCAGGGGGGACTGCTTGACCTACTTAAGAGAACAAACTGTTTCCAAGCACCATGTAATAGCATCCATTTGTATATAAACAATTAATGTGTTATTTCAAATGCCATCTTATCTATGCACCAAAACACAGCAGGCCTTCTCTCGCCTTGACAAAGATTTGCTTGCAGGTAATTCCAAGTATTCATTGCCTTTGAAAATAATAATGCCTTTCTTTAAATCTAACATTTAAACTTTGCAACAGTTCAGACTTGCCCTCCTCCAAGTAATTCCATTTTTATGCACTATAACTTTTTCATGTAAATGATGGTACATGTTATAATTATAGGAAGTCAGATCTAGGACTTTGTCTGAGATTTTTTTCAGCCCAAGATTTTTGGAGAGGAAGCTATATTTGTGGGGAGCTGAAGGGAACTAAATAATGAGGTTAAGATTCAAATTCCAGAGAGGCAGTTGAGCTGTACATGACTTTTGCCTGCATAGATTTCAGAATTGTCTTACAAAGGTTAACTGTTTCCATGACTTCACTAACTTACTTTCAAATGGTTTCTTTCTATGTTTTATAGTTTTGTAAATCTCTCCCTGGGAACTTCTCTGTCATTTGCAGAGCTACCTTTTAGTAACTAGCTGTCTCCCAGGAATGTCAAACTGAAATAGTTACATAATATTCAACTTCACTCACTTTCTAAATAAATTTGCTTAAATCAAGATACTCTTGACCATTTGCTACAGAACAAGATGTTCCTGAAGTCCATTGTTTGTTTCTGAGAAACTAGTTCTCAAGTGTGACAGTCTCTCAGTTTCTGTCTAAGAATTGAGCCCATTCACCAATTGGTATGTAGTTATGACCATTCTGGTTTCATTCAGATATTTTTATGAATTATCACAGGCTTAACAGATACATTATATTTATAAAGAGTGGAAATGGCAAACATTAGGAAAATGAAAGATAATAAAATATTCATCCTATAACTACTAAAAAATTAAAATTTTGATCTGTTAAAATGAGGCATGAGAAAAATATACATGTAAAATTCATTTAGACTGTACCTGTGCTACAGTGATTTGGAAAGGAGTTGCTATTTTGCATTACATTCATCATTTTACCTTCCCTGTATCTGCACATAGCTTCTGATGGAAATTCACTCCCTGTCTTCTAATGCATACAGAATTTTCCTTTCTTTTCTTGAATCTGTCATTCTCTATCTTAAATTTAAGAGTGTTATAGATGGGAAACATTCTCATATTGGCAGTATTACATGCACTTAATTTCTGTGTTACATTTTGTTTAAACTGTGAGCATTTAGTACCACTCTTTATGCACACTGGTGCTCGAATACATTTTTGAATACTGATAAACTTTAAAAGAATTGCATTCTCATACCCTAGCATATATCCCAAGTTTATGGCCTTTTAAAGGTGAGCACTTATCCCAAATATTGACCTAGCACTCCTAAAACATTTCAGCAAATTAATAGATCTGCTAGATACCAGGTAAAATATTTTCCTTAATTTTGCTTAATTTTGCAGAAATACATACAACTTTGAAGTGTATATTATATTTGCATATTATGAATGTGGAAACTGATATTCAAAGAAGTTAGAACATTTTCTCAGGTTGTATAGTTAACGGCTAGACATCAAATTTAGTGTTCTTTTCCATAAATCTATCTATATGTCTATTGAAACATGTTCCCTTATTCCAGGTCAATCTCCATATGCTTCATAAAATTTAGAGTGACCAGAAATGAGTCATAGATATGTGAACCAATTTTCTTGGACCACTTTACTCTGTTTATAACTTTTACTTTATATTGTTTACCTAACATATTACCATTTTTATGCTTTGAAGCCCAAATTAGCCATCTAAACTCAAAAATATTCTATTTCCTTACTTTGATTTAACAGAGCCTACAGGATATCAGCTCTAGCCATACTCACCAGAAACACAGTTTGGCTTTATCTATACTTCTGAGCTAAAAAATCAAAAAGAGAAACAGCAACCTAACCAGCCTTGAAATCATGAGGCTTTGTGTCCCTGAATATCATGCTAATATTCTGACCACCTTGTTTAAGGGCAACTCAATAAATGTAAGCATTTTAAAAACAAAAGCGATTTTTGAAATATTACTGGAGGGAAGTACTTTTATTTTTCACTTCTAACTTCAAAATCTTTATGTTAAAATGGAAACACTCAGGTTATAAAAGATATTAGGCATCTAGATATTCAAAATATAGTTAACTAATAGAGAATCTAGCCATTTGCCCCGGGAAATGCTTGTCACTTTTCTGCCCTTTGACTCATCTCTTCATTTATGTGTTAATATTCACCAAATATGCATTAAACACCTGTTCTGTGTTAGACATTGTTCTTAGACTAGCAGTCTAGCAAAGAAGAGCACACAGTTATTATCCCTGAAAACTATATGGGGCAAGGTATAAGAATGAACTAGAAAATAAACATTTAATATAGTTTTGAGTATTATAAGAAAATGTTGGAGAAAAGTGTCAGCATGGAAAGAAAATAAAGGTAGAATCAAGAAAAGAAAAATGGCAAGGGTATTTAAACTAAGTCCTGAATAAAAAGAAGCCAACCAGATAAATATATCCAGAAAGAAGAAAAAGTAATTTGGAAAATAATAAAAGGCAAAACTGTGTTCACCTCTTTAAACTAAAAATGAAAAAGAAAACCATAAAAAGATGAACATATATAAACCTAAATATTAAGTAGGTGCTTTAAATTAGAACCCTCAAAGATGTGCTTACATGGTAATTTCAGTCAAGAGATTTAAATGATAATAATACAATTTCACTGGAACCTTTATTTGAATTAAAATTTTCTTCTCCCCAATCCTCAAAACAATAAACCATTAAGCTTATCTTACAATGAAAAGTTGCAAAGTTCTAACCATAGATTGACTTACCTCAAACTTTAAGAATTTTGACTTGTCATTACTACGGGGTAAATTACTTTATTGTGTCATTTTTAAAAGTCCATCTGCTATTGTGACGAAATAGTGGAAAAATGTAGCTTTGTGGATTTTGTGAACTACCTCAAAGTACAACGATAAAGAGTACAGTGTTATGTTTGTTAATGTTAATTTCAAGAATAACCATAAAGAGGACATCTTAAGTTTCATATTGCTTCTAACATCTATCATGACATGACTGCTATGTGAGAAAAACTGATTCTTATCATCCCTTCTCAACATCACCCAATATCATCACTCAGTGTGATAAAATGATTCTACATCAATAAGTTTCATATTTTATGGCTCCCATTCCACTGTATAATCCCATTCATTCAAGAATTAATTTTAAAGACAGAAGTCCTATATTAAGAGTGAAGAAGATAAATTCTCCTGACTTTCATTTTTACATTCCTTATGACAAAAGAGAATTGCCTTATAACTAGTAAAATGACTAATTAAAGGTTATGGAAGTTTTATATTCACAGTTAAGATTATTCATTCTTTAAGTTTTCTATGGATTTTTTTTTTACCTTTTAAGTCTAGTTATCATGAAATTTTTGAAATGCAGATACACAGAAAGTTAGAATTCCTGCAGTTTGGGGATTCAGCATATGCTGTTGGTTTGAGAAAATTGGTTTTCAATTGCTGATTTTTTCTCTATTTAAATATAAGTGAATGGTAGTTTAGTTTCATCATCTTGAAGTTAATTTGTTGTAGCTCACTAAGTTAACTCAGTAGTATATATATTACTTAGGCAACTGCTTTTGTGAAATACAGTTTTCCAATGTAAGCTATAAAACAAGAATGCATCCGTACTTGTGTCTAACCATAAAAATATACACATTCCACTCAATCTCTTTATATAGAAATCACGCAGAGGAATATCATGCAGAAGTGATATTCCTCTGCTTATGAATTTGTACTGTCTAAATAGTTTCAACAATCCATTGAGATGGGCATGACTGAAAAATTTGTAGACCGTTTTCAAATTTAAAAAGCATGGTTCATAATAAAGATCAGAATTCCTTCATGCAAAGTTCTTATGATAAGATGTGTTTTTGAATGTGACATGTCTCAAATTTAGACAAGTAATGAAATGTACAATGCTGTGTACTACAAAACCTTAACTTAGGAACGTGGACAGTATCCCACAATCAACCACATCCATATTTTGCAGCGACATGTGTGAAAGTTTACACAAAATTGATAAGGAACAGCTATGAAAAGCCTCACAGTAGTTGCAGTCAGGTTTTTCAGCCAAATGAATCTGCACCAAACATGGAGAAATACTTCCATTTTCAGAACTTTTGGGATGTCAGAATTGCAAATAAGATCTTATGAGCCTGTATATATCCCTTTTTTTTCCCTTGTAAAGTAAATGTGGTAGGAATTTTTTTTAAAAAAACAACAACAAAATTCCTTGCTTAAGAGTTGGTCATAGTGTTCCCCTTTTGGAGGGTACCTATGTTCAATTAGTCTAATGCTTGATTACAATTGTATTTGTGAAAAAGGAAAAAAGTGTTCATAATTCTAAGTGGGAATGAGACAAGACTATCATTAAACTTCCCTGCATACAGAATGAGCAGTAGTTTTTTGAAGTTCAGTGAACTACCTGGGGAAAAGTTAGGAGGAGGAAAAGGGAGGAAACAGAGCATGAAAACATGGAGAAGGACTAGTAGTAAAAATTATTTATAAAAATGTCCTGGTATTTGGGGATATTGGGGGATAATTAAGGAATTTAAAAAACGTTAATTGTACTTTGAGCTACTGGCTTCACTAAGATTAAAATAACTTCCTTCTGTCCTATTCTCACTCCTGATGAGTATGGAAAGATCTCACTTAAATGGAGCACAATCAAAAGAGAATCAAGTCAGACATGATGGTGTATGCCTGTAATCCCAGCATTTGAGAGGCTGAGGCAGGTGGATTACTGTGAGTTCTAGGCCAGCCTGGGCTACATAAGTGAGTTCAAGGCCATCCTGGACTACTTAGCAAGACCCTCTCAAAACAACAACAAAAGACTACTCTGTAGAAATGCCCCCAGAAATCAACAAAACACAAATTCTTAAACTAAAAAATATAATATTTAAAATAAAAATACAGAGTTGACTTAAGAAAATAGAGGTAGCAGACAAAAGTTTTAGTGAACTTGAAGTTGGATCAGTAAAAATATAATGTGAAGAAGAGAATAAATTTAAACAACCAAAGCCTCAGAAATCAGTAAAATTTTATGAGAAGTCAAATATGTGTGTTCGTAGAATTCAAGAGAAATAAAAGGGTGAACTTCTGGGTCCTAGTCTGGCATGTAAGAAGCTTGGAAGTCACCATTGCATCATAATAACTAATTAAAAGCTGAACAAACTGGAAAATCAACAACTCTTCTTATGTCAATCAGAAAAGTGAGATCACAAGGCAAATTACTCCAGAATTGAAGAAAAGGACAAGCAGACACAGAGAATTGCAACTCTCTAGAACTGAAACTTACAAGCAGAAGCCTCTGTAGAAACCAAAACCAAAGTAGAAAAACTTGAACAGTTGATGCATTGCTGGAAGCAGTGAGTGAATAAATCTGAGAATTAGACTCTCCTAGAGATTCAGTCACTGAGAAGCCCATACTTTTGTAAGGTTTTACCTCCAGGAACTCTACAACATTATCGCAGTAAAGATCGAGAAAAATATCTTTTATGCTTCCAATAAAGGAAGGAGAAAAAAAAATAATGAAATATGCCAAACCATTCTGTTCTTCTAACAGAGCCTGCCTTCAAAAGAAACTATTAAACCAGAGCCTAGCCTGTTGAGGTTTACTCAGAAACCAGCTGACACGAGGGAAAGAAAACATAACTCCAATCCCTTCTAAGCATTGCCTCCTACTTGAAGGGTACTTCAAAGCAAAAGTGGGATGCACAGACTCACTAGATCTAGTCAAAGGACTACAAAACACCGCCCCTACTACACCTTACCACTAAAGATCTATGTACTATCACTCTTCTTATGAAGTACATCATGCTTACCTTGCAACAAGAAATTGCAAGCATACCAAAGGGCAAAAAACACAATTTAAATAGAGAGTAAGCATCAGAATGAGATTCAGATATGGAGGGAATGTAATTATCAGGCCATGAATTTAAAACAAATATGAGCAATATGCTAAGTATTAGAATATAAAAACTAGATAATATGCAAGAAAAATGATTTGTAATCAGGTAGATGCATATTCTAATAAAGGAAAAAAAAGAAATGCTAGACATCAAAAATTCTGTAACAGAAATAAAGAATGTCTATTACGGTTCAATAGTAAACTAATCATGGTTTAGGGAAGAGTTTCTGAGACTGGGGATATTTCAATAGAAGCTTTCAATAATGAAAAGCAAAGAGAAAAACTCAGAGTAAAAACAACGAAGTAACTACAAATGAAATAATACACGGGTAATGATAATACCAAAAGAATGAGAAAAAGAATTTAAAAAAAACAGTGAAAATAAGGTCCTTGTTTCTGTTTATGTGATATGTTACATAAATCATTTCACGTATATTGAATTGTCTTTGCATTGCTAGGATGAAGCCAACTTGGGCATGATGTATAATATTTTTAGTGATTTGTTGCATTCTACTTGTGAGTATCTTGTTGAGGGTTCCTACTTGTGTTCGTTAGAGACTGGCCTGTAGTTTTCTTTTTTGTTGCATCTGTCAAATTTTAGTATGAGTAATGTTATATTTCAGGAATGAGTTTTGGCAATACACTTCCCCCTTCAATTTCATTGAAGAGTTTGAGGACTGTTGACCTTAGCTACTTCCTAATGTTCTGGTAGAATTCTGTGGTGAATTCATCAGGTCCTGGGCTTTTCTTTGTTGGTAGAGTTTTTATTGTTGCCTCATTTTGTTGCCTGTTTTTGGTCTGTTCAGGTTTTTTATATCTCTTGCTTCCATTTTAGTAATTTATGGCTGTCTAGGATTTTCTCCATTTTTTATAGGTTCTGAAATTTACTGGAATACTATATTAGTTTTCCAAGTAGATTTTTATAGGCCTCAATATTTCAGTGGTATTTGTGATTTTGCCCTTTTCTGCTTGCACTAATATGCATCTTTTTTTCCTTTTTTAATGTTTGGCTAAGTGTTTATCAATCTTGTTTATCATTTCAAAGAATTAATTCCTTGACTTCTTGATGCTTTTTATTGCTTTTCAGTCTTAATTTCTTTAGTTTCTCCTCTGAACTTTATAATTTCTTTCCTTCTATTAATTTTGCATGTGATTTGATCTTGTTTTTCTAGGACATTGAGATACATAAATAGATTATGTATTTGGGAACACTGAAATCTTTTAATGTCTAAACTTTCATCTAAAAACTACTTTCATTGTGTTCCATTGGTTTTGGCATGTGTTCTTCCATAGTAATTTGATTCTTGGAACATTTTTACTTCTTCCCTGATTTCTTATGTGATCCATTGATTATTAGTAAAGTATTCTTTAATCTTCATGTGTTTGTGGAATTTTTATGGTTTGTTTTGCTATAGATTTCTAGATATATTCTACTACATTCCTACACTGTGCAGGGGAATTATTTTAATTCTTTTCTACTTATTTATGCATGTCTTAAGACCTAAAATATGGTCCATTTTGAAAAAAGTTTCATGTACTCACAAGAAAACCACGTTTTTGCTATTAGGTGAAATATTATAGCGATCCCTTAAGTCCATTTGCACAAAGCTATGATTTAACTCTAATATTTCATTGTTAATTTTGTCTGGTGAAACCAATTGTGAAAACAGGGTGCTGAAGTCCATCTACCTGTCTTTTTATATCCAGTAGGTTTTGTTTTATGAAGTTGGGTCCTCCAACATTCAGCGCTTAAATATTTATAATTGTTGTATTTTCCTGTGAATTATTTCCTTTACCAGTATGTAGTGGCCACCTTTGTCACTTCTAATCAGTTTTGACTTGAAGTCTACTGAGTCTGAAAATAAGATAGCTACTGCTGTTTGCTCAACTTGAATGGTGTAACATTTTCCACTCTTTCACCTTCAGTTTATGAGCACCTCTTTGGAAAAAACGTGTCTCCTGTGAGCGGTATGTGGTTGCATTTTGTATTTGATCCAATCTGTAAGTCTGTGCCTTTTGATTAGGGAGTTAAAACCACTGATGTTGATAACTATTACTGCAACGTGTTTGTTGAATCCTGTCCTTGTATTATTTTTCCAGTGTTGATTGCTCTAGCTTTTTTTTGGTTTTGCTGGGGTTTTGTTGTTGTTCATTTTTTTATTTTTCTTGTTTGTTTAACTGCTTTCACAGTTAGATGTATACTTTGGAATCTATGGTGTTGATGCCCTTTCTGTCTCTGTCTAGAACTCCCTTGATTCTTTTTTGCCATATTGCTTAAGGTTCATATATTCTGTACAATTCCTTTGTCAGGGGAAATCTACTTCTCCATCAATTTTGAAGGTTAATTTTGCAGGACGTAGAAGTGTAATTTGACAATTCTTTCATTTTAAGTATTAAAACACTTTGTTCCAAGATCTCCTGCCTTTAAGTTTTGTGCTGAGAAATGTACTGTACTTCTGACCGGCTTGACTTTGTAAGCAACTTGCTATATTCTCCAAAAGCTTTTTGGTAGTCTCTCCTTTTGCTGAATTTTTGGTCTTTTGACTATGATGTGTCATGGAGAGTTTCTTTCCTTGTCATGGCTATGTGGAGTTCTCACATCCCTGGGTGGGTCTGAGGGTGCTTGATTCAGAGCAAGTTGGACTGAAGTCTGACAGAAACATTCAGGCAAGTTGCCACTGAGCTATATGAGGGTAAATTCCAAGCATCCTCTGCATCATGTTAGAGGCTGGAATTGATCCTTCCTGCATCTAGGTAAGGGTATCTTCAGAAAGTGAGCTGAGAAGAGGATGGAAGATCCTCCTGCATCCAATCTAATTTAGGCAGGGTATACTGACTGTGTCCTGTGCTCTTCACAGTCTTATAATCCTGAATGAACTCCCAAAGTAATGTCATGTCCCTTGTTAGATCTGAAGTCAGCAGCTCACTGTCAAATTTTTCCAGCCTCATTTCTCATTCTGATGCAGAAAGAGGAGGAGGAATCAGGAGAGGATGAAAAGCACAAGTAAAGTTTATTTACAAATGAAAGAGAAGAAGAGATGCGAAGCCACTCTGAGGAAAGGGGTACCCAGAGGTGGATAACCACAGAGTATAGCCAGCCATCCTGTAATTATAAGTTCGAGGTGGTGTTCCCTCCCTCTGGGGGCACGTCTACCCAACTGGTTGCAAAAAGTAGGTTGGACAAGATTGCAGAAGCAAGATCACAAACTGTCAGTTATTTATATTTCTCAGGACATTGCAGACATCATTCTCCTAAGATCTAAAGGGCCCGTGTCCTTTTACTGACCTTACTAAGGGGATTGAACCTTTCCCTTCAGGTTTCCAAAAGCCTCTTGTACTTGAGTATTGAATTATTCCCCTAGATTTGGAAATTTTTCTTCTATGATTTAAGTAAGTAATATTTTGTATCTTTTGAGTCATCTTCTAATTTTTCCTTTCTGATCTTGGTTTTTAGAGTCATCTAGCTGTTGGGTGCAGTTTATAAGGTGTTTTCTCATTTTTAGGGTATCATTAAGTTTATTATCTACTACATCTACTTTGTCTTCAGTCTCTAACAGTCTGTTCCCATATTGGTCAAATCTGCCACTCCATGCTTTCCAGTGAAATTTTTATAGTTTATATTTCTGGTTTCTTTCCTTTTATAATTTCTAATTATTTACCAAACTTGTCATTCATATCTTGTTTTGTCTTCTTTAACTCAATTATTTTGTTGTTTGTTTCTTCTTTAAAATCATTTTACAGTTATTGAGAAAGAACAGTTAATACTCATATGATTAGATCAATTTTACATGTCTATATCTGTTAATGTAAAACACCATTTTGAAGATAATGAGACCCAATATTGCAACCATTGTCAAGTTTCTATCATCCTGTTTTGTAAACCTGTAATGTTACTGTTGTGCATTTACTCTAGTCATTTGTTTGTCTCTTTTGCTTTTTGTCTTTGTTATATGTGTCTTTTTTTTCTTTTAAATAAAAAAATAAAGTAAAACAAAATCATTTTACTAGTTAAATTCTTTATATGTTCAATAAAATTACCATTAAACTCGCTAAAAATCTTATGAATGTGTATGTTTCTTCTTTGAGTCCTTCAAACATTTTGACCATTTGTTTTTGAGTTATCTATAACTTTCTATACTTTAATATCCATGAAATTAGTTCTGATGGAGTTAAGGAATTTTGGATGCACCTTGTTCCCTTGCTTTCTATATTTCTATAGTTTTGTGCTGCAGGTTAAAGATCATTTATGGTAGAAACACTACTTCCATGGTGGGAATCTCTTTTAATTAGAATTGGTTTCCTGTGATGTGTCTTTCTCTTTGGTTGTGTTTTGTTGTTTATACCTCTCTCAAACTGAATGACTGTGACATTTGAAGGTCTTGTTAGTGTCTAGCCTTCTTCTGGGACCTTGACCCTAGAACACAGAGGAGAAAATTAACCACAGTAATGGTGATGACACAAAAGACAAAACAGATACTGACATACAGTGAAAAACAATTACTAGCAACAACTATGCAACCCCTTGTAATATGAAACAAATCAGCAATAATAACAGAATCAAAGACAAACTGGATATTGATATGCTGTAAGAACTAATACAGGCAAGAACTATATGTATAACCCTTAATAATAGAGAAGAAATCTGTAATAACAATATAGACACAAAACAGATCAAATATTGACATACAGTAGTTATTTATTAAACCACTAACAATTGAAAGGAGTTCAGTGGTAATAGCACTGATTCAATTAAATGTTTGAAACTTAATAAAGCTTAAAAGTAATAGTAATACCCCAGCACTCAGGAGGCTGAGGTTGGAGGAGCATTGTGAGTTCGAGGCCTGCTTGGGCTACAATGTGAGTGCAAGGCCGGCCTGAGCTACATAGTGCGACTCTGCCTCAAAAAACTAGGGCTGGGAGTTTGGCTCAGTGATTTAAGCACGTGCCTGGCAGGCATGAGGTTGTGAGTTCCATCCCCAGTGCGGGGGTGGGGGTGGGGGAATAGTTATAGTAATGATGGAGGCACAGAGGAAAACGTAAAAAATAAAGTTTGCAAGGAAAAATAAAAAGATGAGGAGATTTAACATTTATTTCACTTAATATTATTCTCTCTGTGTAAATCCCTAGATACTCATATTTGAACTGCAGAAGTCAGTTTTAAAATTGTCATTATGTACTGATATTTTTGATACATTATGTTAATTTGAGAAGTTTAGAAGTTTAAACCACTCGGCAGGGAGCCATGGTCCTTTGTAAACATCCTCATCCTGTGCAAGAGGAGGGCATGGAGATTATGCGATTTGCTACACCCACCCTGATGAGATCCTAGCCTGCTTACAATGTAAAGAAGGAGAAGAGGCTTGCCCTTGCCCTTCCCACCACTTTTTGCACTTATTGTTCTACTGCCTTCTGCCGCCTTGAACAGTTGTCCCTGTGCCACACCATCCTGCCTTGGAGCCAGCCTCAGCTGAAAACTCCACAAACTGTGAACTAAATAAAACTCCACAAACTGTGAACTAAATAAACCTTTCCTTCCTTAATTTGGGGTGTTGGGTATTTTGGCCCAGCAACAAGAGAAAAGTAGCCAAGGCTTGTACTTTATCAAGTATGTGTTTTCCAAGTATTTTCTCCTCGTTCATGGCTTGTCCTTTCATTCTCTTAACAGTATTTTTTTTGCAGAGAAATTTTCAATTTTAGTGAAGTTGAATTTACCATTTTTTCCTCATATATTGTGCTTTTGTTTTTGTATTGAGTAACTGGTAAATCAAACACCCTTATATTGTTGCCTATATTATTTTCTAAAAGTTTCCTAATTTTGCATTTAATTCAATGGTCCATTTTTAGTTAGGTTTTGTGAACAGTATAAAATCTGTGTGTGTGCGTGAATGTGCGTGTGTCTGTGTATCTGTGTGTGTGTGTGTTTGTATGTGTGCATTTTTATTTTTGTTTCGCTGGCTTTTTTGTTTTGTTTGTTTGTTTCTTAATTGTGGTTGTTCATTGTTCTGGCACTATTTATTTCAAAACTAGTCTTCCTTTCTTGAATTCTCTTCAATCCTTCATAAAACATCAGTTTACTATATTTGTGGAAATCTATTTATGGGTCCTGTATTCTGTGTCATTGAGCTATTTATCTGTTCTTTCACTAATGCCAGACTCCCTTGATTATGGCAAAACAGTTTTTAGCAAGTTTTAAAATCAAATAATGTCAGTCTTCAAACTTCATTCTCTTCAACACTGTGTTCCTTATCCTGCATCTTTTGCTTTTCCATATAAGCGTCAGAATCATTGTTTTTCTATTATTACAGAACAGCTTGCTGGGATTTTGATTGAGATTGCTTTGAATCTGCAAATTAAGTTGGGAAAAACTGGCATCTTTGCATTACAAAGTCTGCTTGTCCATTTACATGACGTAGCTCTCCATTTACTTAGCTCTTCAGTTTGTTTTGTCAGAGTTTTATGTATTTTGTCGTACAAGTCTTGCACATGTTTTGATAATACTGTACCTAAATATTGCGTTTTCAGGTTATGGTACAAATGACATTGTGTTTTTAATTTAAATTTCCAATTATTCATTGCTATATGTAGAAGGCAACTGACTTTGTATTATTGCTGCATCGTGTGAATTTATTTATTTATTTATTTTTTTGTGGCACCAGGGATCAAATTCACCACCTCTCGCCTGCCAGGCAAATGCTTAAGCCACTGAGCCAAACTCCCTGCCCTAGTTTTTTGAGACAGTGTCGCACTATGTAACTCAGGCCAGCCTTTTGCTCATGTTGTAGCCCAAGCCAGACTCGAACTCGCAACACTCCTCCTATGTCAGCCTCCCGAGTGCTGGGATTAAAGGTGTGCGCCATCACACCCGGCTCATCATGTGAATTTGTGTAAGTTATTATTTGTTTCAGGAGTAATTTTTAATAAATCTTTGAGATTTTTCTCTGTAGATAATCATATTATTTGTGAAGAAAGACAATATTTCACACTCTACAAAACTGGTGGGTGGTAGTCTTATTTCCTTAGCTAGGATTTCTAACACAATGTTAGATAAAAGAGAGAGAGAGAGAAAGAGATCCTTGCCTTGAAGGAAAATATCTAGTTTCCCACCATTAAGAAAGGTATTAGCTATACGGTTTTTGTAAATGTTCTTTACCAAGTCAGAGAAATTTTCCACTCTTTCTGGTGTGTTGAAAGTTTCTATCATGAATTGGTGTTGGATTTTGCCAAATTTTTTTCTACTTCATTAGCATATTCGTATGTGTTTTCTTTAGTCTGTTGACATTAACTGATTTTCTAATGTCAAACCATCTTTGTTTCCTAATATAAACCTCTTGACCAAGGTATATAATTCTTTAAAAACAATAAATGAATTCCTGGATTTAATTTGCTCAAAATCAGTTTAGGGTTTGTGCATCTATGTTCGCAAGAGATAATGTTTTGTAGTTTTCTTTTCTTGTAATGCCACTATCTGGTTTTGCATTTAAGTAATGCTAGCCTCATAGAATGAGTTAGGAAGTTTGTGTTTCCTTTGAATATCATCAGGCAATGCAGAATATCATGGATATCATTTTTCCTTAACGCAAGGTAAAATTCACAGATTAAAATGTATCCAGGCCTATTTGAGAGATGCAAATTAAAACAACACTAAGTTTTCATCTCAACCCAGAAAGAATGGCTACCATCAAGAAATCAACCAATAACAAATACTGGCAGGACTGTGGGGAAAAAGGAACTCTTCTCCACTGTTGGTAGAAGTGTAGACTAGTGCAGCCAGTGTGGAAATCAGTGTGGAGATTCCTTTAAAAACTAGGATTACATGTCCTATTTGACCCAGCTATTCCCTTTCTTGTTATCTCCCCATAAGAATTAAAAATATCATACCACAGTGATATATGTGCACCTATATTTATAGCAGCACAATTTGTAATAGCTAAATCTTGAAAACAATCCATCAGCTGAGGAATGGATAAAAAAGATGTGGTCTTTTTTATACAATGGAGTACTACTCAGCCATGAATATGGATAAACTTGAGACTTCTATTGGTAAATGGCTGTAACCTGAGACCATACTCATAAGTGAAATAAATCAGGCCCATATGTGTAAACATTGCATTGTCTCACTAGTGTTAGAAACTGAACCAATAAATAAGATTCAAAATGTACAATAGATATTGTGATTTGGGTAGAAACTGTTTAAAAGAAAAGAGAAACTAATGGGGGAAGGGGGAAGGAAAGAAGAGAAAAGGGAAAAAATATATACATATATAAATATATGTATGTATATGTATATATGCATATATGCCCACACAAGATAGTTAAGATAGTTATATAACTAGTTTCTCTTAGTTCATTGAAAAGAAAGATTTGTGCTAATATTGTCTGGACATTATTTCATGCCTATATCTTATACTCTGAGTAGCTACTGTGAAGATGACAATGTGCAATATATTAATTATTATTACTCTCCTATTAGCCTGATTTGAAACTCTGTTTCATTTTATTTCTATTATTCTTCTCTTTTTTTTTTTTTTTTTTTTTTTTTTTTTTTTTTTTTTTTTTTTTTTTTTTTTTTTTTTTTTTGCGGCACCGGGGATTGAACTCACAACCTCGCGGCTGCCAGGGCAGGCGCTTAAGGCACTGAGCCAAACTCCCGGCCCTGGTTTTTTGAGGCAGGGTCGCACTATGTAGCTCAGGCCGGTCTTACACTCGCATTGTAGCCCAAGCTGGCCTCGAACCCACAACGCTCCGCCTACCTCAGCCTCCCGAGTGCTGGGATTAAAGGCGTGCGCCACCATGCCCGGCTTTTTCTTCTTCTCTTTAAAAAAAGAGAGAGACACCATGATGGGGGAAAAGGGAAAGAAAGAAAGAGAAAAAGGAAATATAAATATATATAATATATACACACACACACACAAGAAAATTAAGATAATAATATTGCTTGTTTCTCTTAGTTCATTGAAAAGAAAGGTCTGTGCTAATATTGTTTGGACAATATCTCATGTCTATATCTTGTACTCTCAATAAATCCTATGTAGACAACAATACATAATGTACTAATTATTGTTACTGTCCTACTAACCTCTTAAAATTCTGTTCATGATTTTTCCTTTTTTTTCCCTTAAAATAAAAATTTTTTAAAGTACCTGGCCTGTCTCTTTCTATTGTCTGAGATATTAATTACTGATTGATTGTCCTATGTGATACCAACCTATTTAGATCATCTACTTCTCGTTGTGTGAGTACTGCTATGCCATATCTTTAAAGAATTTGATCAATATCATCTAAGTTATCAAAGCTGACAGTAGGAAATCTCTGAACTTTTTGTTCTTTCTTTTGTAGTCAGCTGTGACCATTCTTACTTTGCTAGCTCACTTAATGTGTACTATAACTTTCTAAGAGCAATGCACTAGTTTACTAGACTTATCATCCAGGACTCTCACTATGTATTAAATTCTATATCATGGGACATTACCTTTTTATTGAAAATAACATAATCACTCCCTCTAATAACTTGCCCAACACATTTCCAGTTGTTTCGTGTTGAAATTTAATTTTAATATTAGTCTAGTCATCAGAAAGAGACATAAGAGAATATCCTAAAGAGAAACAAAATTTTATTGCTGCTTTCCTTGGAGTATTTAAGAAAATATAATTCTATATTCTTACAATAAATAAATGGTGTCACTTCTATGAAACAAAGGAACATAAAGGACGCCAGCCTGAGGTACATAGTGAATTTGAGACCAGCCTGGACTACATGGCAAGACTGTCACAAAAAAAAAAAAAAAAAAAAAAAAAGCTTTTAGAAGAAAATTGAAGTTACCCACTATTTACCTATCTACATGTAAATATCACTGATATTTAGTATTTTCACTTGTGCACTTTCTATTCACATGGATATTTATAAAATAGTCACATTGCACTTCCAATATTATTATCTTTTTAAAATAGCATTTCTCCATAATTTTAAATACTATTGAAAAAAAAAATAATAAATAAATAAATACTATTGAAAACATTGAAGAGAAATTATGGAGGAAATAGAATGCATTTATTTGATCTCTATTGCTGAATATTTAAATTAGCTACAACCTGTAATATGTGTAGGACAAAGAAATAAAATTTTGTATCTTCATGACTATCTGGATTTTTTGTTTTTGTTTTTAATTTTGTCTGTACATCTTTGCAGTTCATGAAGTTTAGAGTTGTTTTGGGGAATGGTCGCATGTACATATTACAGCATATTTCTTTTTTAAATCCTTTTCCCATCTCTCCCCATCCCTCCATTCTCTTCCAGTTTTCCTACCCCATTTTTCATTCTTGCTGATATTATTTGTCTTAGCTCATGTTACAGCCTGTAGTGTTATATTAATTGGGGTTAAGTTCCTGTACATGGCATATCTTTATTTGTCTTACATCCCCTTCCCCTCCTCCTCACTGCTTGCCCTTATTCCCTTGGACCACTTTCCTGTTGCAAGAGATGCATCTCCTTGTCCATTTCTAGCCATCCTTTATCATTTCTTTGTTTGCACTTTGCCTCACTTAAATGAGAGACACTGTAAGGTATTTAAATTTTTGTGTTTGGTTTTTATCACTTGGCGTTATGGTTTCCATGTGGATCCATTTTCCTACAAACATCTCAAACTTGTTATTCTTTATAGTTGAGAGTGGTATTCCATTATATGTGGAAACAAAATTTTTTTTACCTAATTTTCTATTAATGGCTATACAGCCTGCTTTCAGGATATAGCTATTACAAATTGTACTGCTATCAACATTGGTATGTATGTATTACTGTAGTATGATGATTTAAACTCTTTGAGGAAGAGTGGGGACAGCTGGGTAATATGGAATTGATAATTTCAGTTCTTTGAGAAGTCTCCATATTGATTTCCGTAATGGTGGTACTAGTTTACATACCCACCAATAATGCAGGAAGATTCCTTTTTCACCATAGCCACACCAGCATTTGTTTGATTTACTGCCATTCTTTCCAGAGGAAAATGGAATCTTAACATTGTTTTAAGTTTCATATATTGTTGACCATTTGTAATACTTCCTTTGTGAAGTATCTGTTCATTCCTCTTGCCCATTTCTTGCCTGGATCTCTAATTTTAATTGGTTTAAGTTTTTAGCTGTTCTTATATTCGAGATATTCTTTGTCTAAGGAGTAGCTGGCAAAATTTTTTCTCATTCTTATCTACTCACTACTGACTGACTCTTGCTTTTCAGCCTAATTGTCTTGGTTACTTTTCTCTCATTGCTGAGACAAAATACCTGATGCCCAAAATTAGAGAAGGAGAGGTTTATTTCTAACAGTTTTTTGAGGTTTCAGTCCTTACTCAGCTGGCTATAAGGCAGGGTGGCATGGCTGAGGGGCAGCCATCCATGGTGGCCTCAAACAGCAAAGCAGAACCAGCAAGAGAGAGGCACACTGTCTTCATGACCTTACACTGTACTGTGGCTCTGCCCCTGGGCGGGTGCAACACTCACCCTACCAATCCCAGCACCAGGCAACAAACCAGTCACAAACACCAGACTCAGTCATTTCCATGATTGCATGAGGCTTTGAGGGGGTGAGTCATCCGAACACAACTATAGCAATAACATAATCCTATTTGTTGATTTTTGCTGCTATTTTTTGTGCAGTTGAGGTGGTGGTAGTGGTGGTGGTTGTTTGCTTGTTTTTAATTTAATTTTGTTTTGCTTTGCTTTGATGTGTTTTGTTTTGTTTTGTTTTGTTCTGTTTTGAGACAAGGTTTCACCATGTAGTTAAAGTTGGTCTTGAACTCACTATGTAGCACAGGCTGGCCTCAAACTGTAGCAATACTCCTGCCTCAGCCTTCCAAATGGTGAGATTACAGAGCTGCACCACCATGCCTGGCGACAATTGGGGTTCTGTTTAGACAGTACTTTCCATTATCTACATCTTCAAGTGATTTACCTATTTTATCTTCCAGTAGATTTAATGTTTCTGTTTTAATGTTTAGATCTTTGATTCATTTTGTTTTTAATTTAGTATATGATGAGAGATAAACTTCCAGTTTCAATCTTCTGCAAACAGATAACCAGTTTTCACAATACTTGTTGAATAGGCTATCTTTCCTCCAACATATGCTTTTGGCCCATTTGTCAAAGATCAAATAGTTGACTATGTCTGGGAGTGTTCTGTATCATCAACTCTATTCCATTGATCCACATATCTGTTTTTGCTCCAGTACCATGCTGTTTTTATCATTACAGCTTTGTAGTATGGCTTGAAGTCAGGTATCGCTATGCCTCATGCTGTGCTCTCATTGCCCAAAATTGCTTTTCTGGATTCTGGATATCTTCTGGCTCTATATGAATTTTAGGATTCTCTAGATCTGTAAATCATGTTGTTGGTGTTTGATTGAGACTGCATTGAAATGTAAATGTGGCCATTTTGACACTATTGGTTACACTTATCCAGGAGCAGGGGACATCTTCCCAATTTCTGAGGTCCTCTTCACTCTCCTTCTTCAGAGTACTGTAGTTTCTTTTGTACAAATCTTTCACCTCCTTGGTTAGATTAATTCGTAAGAACTTCATTTTTCTTGAAGTTACTATGAATGGTATTGTTTTCATAATTTCCTTCTCATTCCATTCATTGTTGGTGTTCACAAATGCTAATGATGTTTGTGTGTTGATCTTGTATCCTGCTACTTTGCTAAAGGTTATTAGTTCTGAGTTTTTGTGGAGTTTTTTGGGCTCTCTATGTAATGTATCATGTCATCTTAAAAAATTATAGTTTGAGTTTTTCCCTTCCAATGTGTATCCCTTTTATTTCTTTTTATTGCCTAATTGCTCTGGCTAATGTTTCAAGTATCATATTGAATAGAAGAGGTAATAGTGTACATCCTTGTATTGTTCCTAATTGTAGGGGACATGTTTTAGCTTTCCCCATTCAGTATGATGCTATTTGTTTGTCATAAACAGCTTTTATTATATCCAAATATGGTCCTTCTTTACCTGTTTTTCCAGAGTTTTTACTATGAAAGAGTGTTGGATTTTGTTGAGGACTTTTCTGTATCTACTCATCTGATCATATGTTTTTTCACCTTGCTCCTGTTTATGTGATGTATTGCATTCATTGACTTATGTATGTTGAATCATCCTTGCATCTCTAGGATGAAACTTACTTGATCATAATGATCTCTTTGCTAAGATGCTGCCTTCTATTCACTAATATCTTTTGCTCTATGTTCATTGTGGAGACTGGCATATAGTTCTCTTTTTTAGTTGGGTTTTTATCCAGTTTTGGTATCAGGGTGATATAGACTTCCATAAATAAATTTGGGCATACTCCATCCCTTTCAATTTCTTTGAAGAGCTTGAGAAGTGTTAATGATAGAACATCCTTACAGGTTTTGTAGAATTCAGCAGTGAATCCATCAGATTCTGGACTTTCTTTAGTTGGTAGGTTCTTTATTATTGTGTCATTTTTATTGCTTATTATTAGGTTGTTAAGCATATTTATGTCTTCTTGGGTTAGTTTTGGTACTTTATATGTGTCTAGGAATCTGTCCTTTTCTTCAAAATTTATTAATTTGTTGGAATGCAATTTTTTCAAGTAGTTATTGTTTTCTAGATTTTGACAGTATCTGTTGTGATTTCACAATTTTCATTTCTAATTGCATTGATGTGAGTCTTTTCTCTATTTATCTTGGTGAGTCTGGCTAAGGGCTTATCTATTTTATTTATTCTTTCAAAGAACCAGCTCTTCTATTTATTGATTTTTTTAGTTATCTTAGTCTCAATTTTATTGATTTCTGCTCACATCTTTATAATTTCCCACCTTAATTTCAGTTTGAGGCTTGTTTTGTTTTGTTTTGTTTTGTTTCTCAAGTGTCTTAAAATTTCTCCCAGGCATGGTGGCACATCCCTATAATCCCAGTATTTGGGAAGCTAAACCAGGGGGATCTCCATGAATTCAAGGCCAGCCTGCACTACAGTGCCAGATCCTGTCTCAAAAAAAAAGTTTTCTCATAATGTTGTTAATTGGTTTTGCTCAGATTTCCTAATGTGAGCATTTATGGAGATGAATTTTCCTCTTAGAACTACTTTCACCATGAATTCCAATTAGCCTTAGACTGGTCTTCTTCTTGTCATGTAGTAGTTGATTGATAATTGTCTTTTGTTCTCTGAATTTCTTTTTGACATCTTTGAGCTCTTTATTGTAATTGGCTATTTTGTCCTCAATTTCACGCTGTATTCATAATGGTCATTTCTGCAATGTTGAATTCTATATAGTCCTTTTTTTTCTATTTCAGGTATCTGTCTGACATCTTTTCAAGGATTCTGTAGCCTTGTTGAATCTGCTATTCAAGTTTTGCACTGTTTTGACTAGCTCTCCAATTTTTTTTAATCTATATCCTTACAAATCACCATGGGCATATTGAGTGAAATTGCTGTGAACTTCTGGTTCGTTTTCTCTTTGAACCCATCTATTTTCTTTATTCTTTCTATGAACTTTTCATAGAGTTTTGCTACCTCGTATTTGTTTTCTGCATTTTTTTTGTGACCCCTTGCTCTGCCTTGAGAGCATTGGATGGACTCAGGGATCTTTTGTTGCCTTGTTTCTCTGTGCAAGTATGTGTGCGTGTGTGCATGTGTGTGTGTGTGTCTGTGCCTGTGCCTGTGTCTGTATATGTCTGTGTGTATATGGGGAAGAAAGGACCAGAAGGAAAAAAATAAGGAAGATATATAGAGAGAGGGGAGATGTAGAGATGATATGAATAGAGATAGACATAGACATAGACATAGACCTAAGACATAGACATACACATAGAGAGAGATATAAATATATAAATATGTAGATACCTCTTTTCCCCTTCTTTTTTCCCATGGGGTACTGAAGCTTGAAAACTAGAAGGTGAGGAGAGTTTGTGGCTTATATGTAGGTTTTTAATAGAATGTTGTCTCTTTGTGAATAATTTTCACTTTTTTACAAGTATTTATTCATTTTTGTTATTTACTTTTAGTGATGTGGACTCTGTCCCTATGTTTTACTCAAAGAATTACTTCTGGCTATAACAGCATCAACAGGTTACATCATACAACACTTCTATATGGTAGTCTTTGCAGCAATGCTTCCCCCATGTCTATCTTTTATGCATACTATGAATGTTTATTATTTGTGATTGTTCCACAATGAGGTAGGTGAAATGGAGAGAAAAATATGAAAGGTGGTTGGATGAGAAGTGTAATACACTAAGCGAGAGGTTGGGGTAGTAATGACAGATGAAAAGAAAAACTTGATGTGGGGTCTGAGTCTACTGGAATACTTTTAGGTGCATTGATTGAGTCAACTTGAGAGTTTAGAAGCTTAACTAAGTCAGCTCAGCAATTCTACACCCTAAGATGCAGAAGCTGCACCCTAAAGTATAGAGGACCCACCTTGTATAGCTCATCACTTGGAGCTATAAAGTATAAAGGGGAAATGAGGAAAGATGGGCTTGCTTATGTTCTTCAAAGGAGCTCCAGTCTTCACTTGCAGCTTGGGTGTCATTTCCTGGCTTGTAGCACAGATTCTTAGACTTCTGCCTCAGATCCTTCAGCCCTTCAGCATATACACTTTAGCCATATATTGCAGACCCATCAGCCTCCTGATAAGGACACTTCAGTGAATACCATACCTTGGATTGAAACCTTCAGTCTCTAGTGTGCAGGCACCTTCTGCATGCTTCCTCATCCAACTCTAGCTGACCATCATAAGCCAATCATGTAATTTCTCATACATTTGTATATGTTGTATTGCATTACTTTCTCTAGTGAAACATTGACTGATACTAAAGGTTAGTATTAAGAGTTTCCACAAGATATTTGTGGGAGTAAGTGTGAATATGGGAGGAAGGAGGTTTACGTTGTGATTGAGGGAAGCTATGTGGTTGTAAAAACCTGCTAATAGAGTGGATAATAGGTTAGGTAAGTTATTAGAGAGCCAAAGGTTTAGAATTGAGAGAATTGAACGTTAATGCTAGAAAAGAAGAAGTGACTGTGGGGGAGCTAAATATGAGAAATTAAAACTTGGGAGCAAGAGTTTTTGTATTTGGAAAAGAAATAAAGAAATATGGTAACAGTATTGCTTTGAGAGTTTGAGGTGAATAAGCTACATAGGGAGCTAAGATGAGGGAGAGAACCCAGACACCTATTTAATCAGAGCTAATGGAAGAAAAAGTACACAAAAATAAAAACCTAATAGACACAAAAGAATATAGAAGAACATAATCCCATACTACTAAATCCCACACTACTGAATAAATCAAGAAACAAACAAAAAATCACACCTATAATATATCTGATGGGAGCACAGGTCAAATATTTCAATGAGACAGTGTATATGTATTCCACATATAGTTTCTTGGCCAGACAGTCTGAGTATTCATACCCCAATAATGATTTTGAATCTTCCACTGCAATTCTGAAGCTAACTCATATTCAGGGATTCTTTCTACCAGGTTTCAGGGATTCTTACAGAGCCTGACCCTGTCTGAGTTCTAGAGTTAGAGACTTTCGCTGCCCTTAATGATGGTGGAATCAGCAGACTACATCACTGGCACAAAATAGTCCACTGAGTCAAGAGTAATCCTCTGCAATCAACCAGCCAGAGTAGTAACAAGCTAATCAGTTACAGTAATATCTATCTGGGGAAGTTGAGAGCATAGCATTAGACTCAATTTTGGGTCTCCCTTTAGCCTAAAGAAGAAATTCACAGTTACAGTTTAAGAATCATAACAGCCCAAATATTGACCACAGCTAATATGCACTAGATGTGATAGCTAAAGAAAGGATTCAATAGTGATTTTGTAGAACTAATTGTCTAAAGCCCAGGGGGTTGCAGACCAAGTAATGAAGGGAAGAAAAGAGAGCGGAAAAGTTGTTTTTCTTTTTAAATTTTCTGCTATGTAGTATGGGAAGGAAGAAAGAGGATCGGGGGACAAAGTATCCTAATGATGGCACAGATTTGTGATATGTTTAGATGGGATGACATGGAAAACTGAGTATAACAAATATAGAGGAAGGATAAAAAACTGGAGAAAGAAGTCAGGTGAAAAGTAATGGATAAAAGTAGAAGTAATAAAAAGGGAAAATACAGAATCCCTTTACTTTCTCTCTATAAACTATATTGGAACAAAAGAGCAGGAGAAAAGAAACAACACATACACACTCACACATACTCTTAAAGGAGAAAAAGGGCAAATAACAGAATAAAAACAGGGACAATGAACAGAAAGAGGAAAACAGCAATAAACAAACAAATAAATAAATGGTTTTTTATTGTTTTGAATACATGGCTCTTTCCCACAGCCTAGAAATAAAGAGTAGGATTTAACCAAGACATGACTCTGCTCATGCTGGAAGTCTAAGATGGAAAACCACCCTCAGAACAGTGCACGTGCAGACATCCACACACAGAGGGAACAGGGCACCAATGTGACCTTCCAATACTGTGTAATTCAGGCTGAACCTGGCTTCTGACTGCATGAGTCCATGTTCACAAACTCAATCCCCTCAGCATGACTCACCCTAGCCTGCTTTCCAACTGCCAAGTGTCTCCCGTGGCTGTTCTTCCCTCATCCACTCTGAGAACTTGACAGGGTGGAACATAGCTTGGAGCCAAAGGGCTGATCAGGTTTGAACTCTGAGCCCTTCCCTAGAGTTGAAACCCCATCAGCTCATTCTCCACACAGCAGGTGCTGGACCAACGTCACTCATCAACTGTTTACTGTGGGAGGTCACTCTGGGAACAGTGTCCCATGTTTTCCTTTCAAGTTCCAATAGTTACTCAGTAACCATACAGTTCTCCCTCCCTTGTGCAATAGTCTATGATTGTCTCCAAGTAGAGTTCCTTCAATTGGAATCCTCAAAGCAGAATTCAGACATAGTCACCTAGTTGTGTTTGATTAATCTGTCTCTTGTATCTTGTTCCTTTCATGATAGGTTTTCCTCCTCTCTGTCTTTCTTGTTGATATTCTGTAAGTCTCTGTGTTCCTCCTCTACTCAGTCATACTGGATCTTCTGAATAATTTTTTTGGTGGATCTTTACTCAGCTTCTATGATGAAACTCCTCCTCTAGTCAGTCATGGTTGATTTCCCTATTCTAGACTTTTGCCTTGTGAAAGATCATGTTCCATTATTTGGCTGGCACTTCTGCTGCCCCAGGCAGAGGGGAAACAATACCAAGCCAGCTCCAAGTTGGTGGTGGCTGAGCCAAGGCATAAAACCCACAGTTGTGGGGTTGGTCAGGGACCATCCTATGGGTCCAAGCATTCTACCAAAACTACAGGTCTGAGAGTTCCTCCAATAGCACTGTTCACAGAAGTGAGGGAAACAATCCTAAAATTCATATGGAACCAGAAGAGACACAGAATAGCAAAAACAATTCTGGGTATCAAGAGCAACGTGGAAGGTATCACAATCTCTGACTCAAAGTTAAATTAAAAAGCAACAGTGAAAAAAAACAATATGGTAGTGGCAGAAAAACAGATACAAGAACCAGTGGAACAGAATAAAGGAGACAGATATAACCCCAAGCACATTCAACTGTATTTTATCTTTGACAAAGTATCCAAAAACATATACCACAGGGAACATAACCCACTTAATAAATGGTGTTAAGAAAACTGGCTATCCACATACAGAAGATCAATCTACAGCCAGGCATATCATAGTCAAAATTCCAGATATTCAACACAAGAATAGAATCTTAAAAGCTCTTAGGGAAAAGAAACAAACAACCTATAAAGGAAAGCCCATCAGAATCACAGCTGACTTCTCAGCACAAACTCTCAATGCAAGGAGAGCTTTAAGTGAAATATTTCAAGTTCTTAAGGAAAAGAACTTTGAACCAAGACTGATGTACCCCACAAAACTATCTTTCAAAACTGATGGAGAAATAAGGTACTTTCATGACAAAGAACATAGGAAACTTATGACCAACAAACCAGCACTCCAAAATTTTCTGAAGGACATGCTAGAAAGAAATAATAAGGACTACAGCTCCATGAACCCCAACAGAAGGAATCCACCAGGGAAAGCAAACAACTACAGGCAAGGGGGAAAATATGGGTGGGAGCCAACGATAGGAAAATAACATGAAAACGATAAATCAATACATATCAGTTATAACTATCAATGTTAATGGTCTCAATTCAACAATCAAAAGACACAGACTGGCAGAATGGATCAAGAAGCAAGATTCAATAATGTGCTGCATACAAGAAACACATTTAATTCAAAAAGAAATTCATAGACTGGAAGTTAAAGAATGGAAAATAATACTCCATGCAGCAGGAACCCAGAAAAAAGCATGGGTAGCTATTGTATTTGCAGACAAAGTGAATTTCACCAATACTGATTAAGAGAGATAAAGAACATCACTACACCCTCCTAAAGGGAACAATCCAAGAGAACAATCATAAATATATATAAATATAGATATGTGTATATATATATATATATATATATACACACACACAACAAATACCAGTGCGCTCAACTATATAAAACAAATACTAATGAACATGAAAAATCAAACAAGCCCTAATACAATTGTATTGGAAGATCTCAATATCACAAAAAGATCAACTAGACTAAAAATCAATAATGAAATATTAGCACTGAACCAAATTTTTGAGCAAATGGACTTCTAGATATCTATAGTATTCTACCCCACAACATCAGAACACACATTCTTCTCAGTTGCACGTAGAACATTCTCCAAAACAGAACACATATGGGCTCATGGAACACGCTTAAGTAAATGCAAAGGGATTGAAATTATCCTATGCATACTATTAGGCCACAGCTCATTGAAATTGGAAATCCATAACACAAGAAACCACAAGAACTTCATAAACACATGGAAATTAAATAGCACCATCCTAAACAACCAATGGGTTACAGAAGAAATTAAAGAAGAAAATAGATAGTTTTTACAGATAAATGATAACGACAATACAACATACCATAACCTATGGGACACAATGAAAACAGTCCTAAGAGGGGCATTTATAGCAGTTAATACCTATATAAGGAAAACAGAGCAAGCACATATAAACAACTTAATGGAGAACCTCAAACTTCTAGAAAGAGAAGAGCAGGCTAAGCCAAAAGCTTTTACAAGAGAGGAAATTAGAAAGATCAGAGCAGAAATTAATGCACTGTGGACTGTAAAAACAATACAAAGAATCGATGAATCAAAGAGTTGGTTCTTTGAAAGATTAAATAAAATTGACAAACCTTTAGCCAAACTTATCAAAAACAGAAAGAAAAGACTGAAGTCCATGCAATTAGAAATTAAAAGTGTGAAATCATAACAGATTCTGCAGAAATCCAGAAGATCATCTATACCTACTTTGAAAACTTGTATTCTAACAAGATGGAAAATATAGAGGAAATGAACAGATTCCTAGATACATGTGAATTACCAAAACTGAGTCAAGAAGATATAAACAACCTAAATAAATCAATATCGACCAATGAAATCAGAGATGTAATTGAAAACCTATCAACAAAGAAAGACCCAGGCCCTGATAGACTCACTGCTGAATTCTACAAGAAATTTAGAGAAGACCGAATACCGCTACTTCTCAAACTGTTTAATGAAACTGAGAGGAAAGAAACAATCCAAATTCATTCCTAGAAATAAGCATTACCCTGATGCCAAAACCAGAGAAGCACCAGCTAAGGAAGAGAATTACAGGCCAATCTCCCTAATGATCATAGATGCAAAAATCCTTAACAAGCACCAGAACAGAAGACAGCAAATCAGCAAGACTATACACCATGATTAAGTGAGATTCATCTCAGGGATGCAGGGATGGTTCAATATATGCAAATCAATAAATATAATACACCATATTAACAGAGCTAAGATCAAAAATCATGTAATCATCTCCATAGATGCAGAAAAAGCTTTTGACAAAGTCCAACACTTGTTCATGATAAAAACTCTACAGAAAATTGAAATAGATGGTCTTTATCTCAATTTGATAGAAACTATCTAAGACAAACCAGCAACCAACATCATACTAAATGGACAAAAACTGAAAGCTTTCACTATAAAATCAGGCACAAGACAAAAATGTCCATGGTCTCCACTCTTATTCAGATAGTCCTGGAAACTTTAGCCAGAGCAATTAGACAAGAAAAAGAAATAAAATGAATAAAAATAGGAAAGGAAGAAGTTAAACTATCACTATTTGTAGATGACATGATACTCTGCATAGAAGACCCCAAAAACTCCATTAAAAACTGGTAGATTTAATAAGCAATTTCAGTAGCATAGCTGGATACAAAGTCAACACTCAAAAGTCAATAGCCTTTCTGTACACAAATAACAAACTCACTAGGAGAGAAATCAGGGAAACAGCACCTTTCACAATAGCACTCCTCCAAAAAAAAAAGAAGCACATACAGAAGATTAAATCGAGACCCATATCTCTCAACATGTACAAGCTAAAATAAAAATCAATCAAAGAAATAAATGTTAAAACAGAAATTTTTAACTTACTGGAAAAAATAGGTAAAAATCTTGCAGTCATATACATAAGGAAGGACTTTCTAAATAGAACCCCCATTGTATAGGAAATGATACTGATAATCAATGATTGAGAGTGTATCAAATTAAAAAGCTTCTGCACATTAGAAGAAACAACTAACAGAGTAGAAAAAACTTACAGAACAGAAAAAAATTTTTGTCAGATATTCCTCAGAGGACTAATAACTCAAACATATCAAGAGCTCAAAAACATTAGATCCCCCAACATAGGAGTCTCAAAAAAAAATGGGGACGTGAACTGAATAGGCACTTCACAGAAAAAGTACAAATATCCAATGAATACAAGAAGAAATGCTAGACATTATTTGTCATTAGAGAAATACAAATTAAAACAACACTGAGATTCCATCCTATCCCCAGAAAGATGGCCATCATCAAGAAATCAAATAAAAACAAACGCTGCTGAGGCTGCCAGGAAAAAGAAATCCTTCTATTTTTAGTGGGAATGTAAACTAACACAACCACAGTGGAAATCAGTATGGAAATTTCTAAAAAGACTAAAGATAGAAATTCCATTCATCTCACCAATTCCCCTTCTAGGTATCTTCCTAAAAGATTTAAACATATCATATTACTATGATGCATCCTTCACTATGTTTCTAGCAGCAGAATTAATGATACCTAAACCTTGGAAGTGGTATATATGCCAATTAACAGATGAATGGATAAAGAAAATGTTATCTTTACCTGCATGGAATATTATTCAGATATAAAGCAGGATAAATATGAGTTATTTGTAGAAAAATGTGTCCACCTTCAGAACATAATGCAACATGAAATAAATCAAATATAAATGGCTAAATATAATTGAATAAATATAAATAATTTTCAAAGTACAACAAAGAATAGATAATGGGAAACAGGGAGGTAGACTTCTTTCAGAAAAGATGCAGAGTCTAGAGATTTCAGGAGAGGTAAGTGGAGATAGGGAAACCATAGAAAACTGGAAGATTAAAACATAAGTGAGCTACCAACTGGGCAATACTCAGAAATATTGGTATTTAGAAATATAAGAAACAGAAATAATGTATGCTGGTACTTAACAACTGCCTGCACAAAAGAGGAATACAGACCTTCCAAAATAACTTAAATGAAAGAAATTCATGACCACTAAACCATGCACTGGTAAGAGAAAACCTCTGCATATTCTAGTGAGTATTAACCTTTTACCTGGGCAGTGACACAGTCTGATACAAAAGAAGACCTGGGCTCAACCAAGTGACAGGAACAGGAATGATAATTCTCAGCATTTCCTTGTGGGTAGTAGTGCCACATCAGTGAGCCACTTTACAACTCCCCCTCCCTCTAACTCAGTAGAACAGATGATGGACTTAGAACTTAGGTGGGAAACCATCCTGAGCAACTTCCTTTGTCTCAGTAGGTCGACCAGGAGAACAGAAAAATTTGCACTTTTTTTCTTATATCTCCAGGGGACAACAACCTCTTCTCTCCAGAGAGGTAATGGGCACTAGGAGAATGATGATTCTGACACACAAAAACTAAACTCATAGGATTAGGAAAAATGTCCAAAGGTGTAGTTTACAAGAAACTGAACTCTAGGTTAGAAAAAATCTCAGTGGAACAATCAAATGGCGTGAAGCCCAGCCAGCAGTGAGCTTAATCAGCCAGGTGGAGAAAAATGCCTAAAGGAAAAAGTTAGTAAGAAAAAAATCAATGGTAGTTTGAATATTGTGATAGCAAAAGAGTTTATCTGTGTGAAGTTTGATAGTATACCTCTTGGAAAATTATAAAAGAACAAATTAAAGACTCATTGGCCCTCAGAGGGTGAGGAAATACCTGTTAATGGCATTAAAAACTTATTCACTGAAATTATAGTAGAAATTTTACTAAATCTAGAGAATGAGATGGATACTCATGTAGTAGGAGGTACTTGCAATCCTAAATAGACACAAACAAGAAAGAATCTCTCTACCACATCATAGTCAATTTTCCAAAAATTCAGAACAAAGAAAGAACACTAAAAGCTGTTGGAGAGAAATACAAAATCATACTATCCCATCAGAATAACAGCATATTTCTCAAAAGAGACTCTAAAGGCTAGGAGGTTTTGAAATGATATATTTCACAACCTGAATGAAAATATTTCCAAATCTAGATTACTATATCCTGCAACAATATCCTTAAAAATCAAAGGAAAAATAAAGACCTTCCAAGACAAGTATAAGCTAAAGAAATTCAGGACCACAAAACCAGTATTGAAGAATGTACTTAAGGGAATCCTAAAAAGACAGAGGAAGGGGAAAATCACAACTACAAGACCAACAAAAGAATAAAACTCACTGAGAGGCTAGGTAAACAAATGCAGATCAAGAATAAATTAGACACTAGAAAAAAACAACAAAATGATAGTAATTTGTATACATCCTTCAACAATAAAATGGTGTTAATCGTCCAATTAAAAGACATAAACTAGAAGATTATATTGAAAAGTGGATCCAACTATATGTTGCCTGCAAGAAACAAACCTCACCTGCAAAAAACACACAGACTAAAAGAGAAAGAGTGGAAAAATGATACTTTAAGCAACTGGAGTCTGCAAGTAAACAGTAGTAGCTATACTTACATCTAACAAGGAAAACTTCAAACTGAAATTAGTCAGAAGAGAAAAGGAAGGTCACTATATATTGCCATAGGGAAAAGTTTGCCAAGAAGTGATTGTATTTGTAAACATATCTGCACCAAACATTGATGAACCTAGTTTTATAAATCAAACACTATTTTGACATAAAAGGTCAGTAGGTACCAGTACAAGCAGAGTGGTTGACTTAAATACCCCAGCCTGTTAAATTCATAGGTGACACAGACAAAAAGCCAACAAATGAATCAGTTAAACCACATTTTAGATCATATTAATTTAACAGACATTTACAGTGTTCTATCCAATGATAGCAGAATGTGCATTCTGTTTAGAAACTTATATGATCCTCTTCAAAATAGATCATACCTTACATGATAAATCAAACGTGAATAAATACAAAATATGAAATAATTTTATGCATTCTCTGAAATCACATGGAATGAAGTTAGAATTGAAGAAAGGAAACTCTGTGATCTTCAAAAACACATAGAGATTGAATATTACCCTTTTGAATGATCAGTGGATCATTGAAGATACTAAGAAAGAAATTGAAAAATTCCTAGAGTCAAATATAATAGAAACACAATGCATCAGAACTTATGGAATGCGATGAAAACAGAAGAAGAACATTTACACGTGTGCAGGCTTATATCAGAAAAATATAACAACACAAACAAGCAACCTTTCACAAAGTTCTAGGATAAATTCAAACCCAAATCTAATAAAAATAAATAATAAAGATCAGGATGGAAGTTACTGATATAGAGACTGAAGGGACAGAGCAAAGGATCAATGAATCAAAGAATTGTTCCTCTGGAAAGATAAGATTGATAAATTTGTAGTGAGAAAGAGAAATTCTGAATTAATAAAAGTAAAGAAGAAAACAGTGACATTACAACAGAGACCACTGAAATCTGGAAGATTATTTAGAAATTATTTTTAGACTTACATTCCATTAAATTTGAGTCTGGAAAAAGGGAGTTTGAGGCCAATTCAGACTACATAATGAGTTTAAGTTCAGCCTGAACTGCACAGCAAGACCCTGTCTCAAAAAAAAAAAAAAAAAAAAGTAATATGCCACACAAATAGAATAAAAACCACACATAATCATCTCAATAGGTGCCTAATAAACTTCTGACAATATTCAACATCCCTTCATAATAAAAAAAAAGCTAAAGAAAATAAGTATGGAAGAATCTGTACTCAAATTAGTAAAAGCCATATATGACGAACATTGCCAACACTACACTGAATGAGGGAAAACTAACAAAACTTCACCTAAAATCAAGAGTATGACAAAGAATACACCCTTACAACTCCTGTTCAACTGAGTACTTGAACTTTTATCCAGGACAATTAGATAACAGAAAGATACAAAAGAGTACAAATAGGGAAGCAGTTAATTTGTCACTATTTGTAGATGATGTGATCCCTTATGTAGAAGACTCTAAAAATTTCATCAGGGGACTTCCTCCAAGATGGCCGCCCAGATGACACCGTGACAGGGAGGCTCCCTGAATATACCATCAAAATGCTGGAATATAAACTAATATAATAACAGAGAGAAGGAAAAAAGAGGGAGATGGGTCCTCTGGACCCAAGAAGAATCTAAAATGAGAACTGTAGCCCATGGAAAGAGTAAAAGAATGAAATAAAGGCAGA